>JASDQU010438448.1:23808-36543 GCA_032191745.1 Picea mariana
CTATGGACTAGGGCCCCCAGTACACTCCTGGGGTTCTTGGTCTGGGACCAAGCAGTTAGAGCCATGGCAAAAGACCCTTGTGAGGGCCCCTAGTAGATGACTGGGTTTCTTGGTCTGGGTTTTCTAGCCATGGCTCTAACTGCTTGGTCCCAGACCAAGAACCCCAAAAGTGTATTGGGGCCCTAGATCTCAACTAGGGTCTTTGCCATCCTCCCGGAGAATGGCTCTTGCAGCTGCATTAATTTTAACAGTGCTTAATAAGCATACAATTACGTTTGAGCCCATATCAAACTCATAATCTAAATCAAATAAACTTTGTCATTAGCTCACTGTTTACTCTTTAGCGATTTCTTCTAACAAACAACTACTTACTTCCATTGGTGGTCACCAATAGGCAATTTACCAAGTTCTTCAAGGTGAAATGAGACCGTCGATTAATATCTGGAAATCTTACCTTTTTTTCCATGAAATCCGGAAATCTTACCTACTATAATTTAAATCAAACTTAACCTTCTCATAGGTAACATTATTGTCCAATTAAAATGTTTTCATTTCTGGTTTGCAGTTGCTACCCTTTTTAGTGACGTTTGACTTCTATAGTTTGAATTGGCATTGCTGGAGATCCAGAGTGGCATATCTGAATGCTTATTCTTTTACTATTCACTGTATTGAACCTAATAAATACGATTAAAACTAATTTGTTAATGGTCTCTTCCCCATGATCACACTCTTTCATTGTGGCCTAACCCCTTAATTCTATCTATACCATTCACCTTTGTTTTGCATCACATTACATTCAGATTAATCATTTACTAATATTATTTTACCTTTGACAAATACCAATGAGTATCTGTGCTCCTTTTTGTTGCATACTCATTATGAACTATTTGGTTCATAAACATTGGTATCATCGCTGGTTCTGTCCCTGCAGGTTTGTTGCCAATTTCTACTCTAAATGTGGGAGAACACCATTGCTGCAAACCAATTTTCCTTTTCCTGTAGCTAGTTTTTCTAATTTTTTAAAGGGAAAAGTAAAGTTCTATGACACGCATGTATAAGGAATATGGTTGTCTATTAAAATCGAGGAAGCATGGTTGAATATACCTGTTGAGCACAACCATTGCCAAATTTACTTATGTCGTCCATGTAAGATGAAAATTATCTTGTTTAATAGTGTGCAGTACCTATAGTTTCCTGCAGTTGTTCAAGTTGCCTTTTTTTGCTATTTAACTCATAACCTGAATTTGTTCATGATTGCAGCTTCATGATACATTCTCTAGATCGTACTCCTCTGGACTGAGTTGCGATGATCTGTGAGAACGCCTATGTGATAGGTGAGTCGTACTCCTCTGGACTGAGTTGAGATGACTTGTGTTGGTCTCTTGTCGTGCTACTCTCAATTGAGTTGATATGACTTGAGATGGTCTCTTGTCGTACTCCTATGGACTTAGTTGAGTTGACTTGAGATGGCTCTCCGGTTCGTACTCCTATGGATTTAGTTGAGTTGATCTGTTGAGAGTGACGTCCCTTGTGGTTGAGCACATGTGGACTTGTCCCTAGTGACAGAGCACTAGAGGATGTGTGTGAGACCCCTTGCTATATTGTCAAAGAGTAAGACTATCGTAAATCCCTAATTTGTATTGTGAAAGGTACAAGTAGGCCCTATTGTGTAAAGATAATTAATATTATGTGAAAGATTAATTGTATTATTGAGTTGTACAAGTCGGCCCTATTGTGCCAATAGACATGTCTCTTCATTGAGTTAGGTCATGTATTTATTAGTGAATGATCCCCGTTGTGGATCATTCATCTCATTCACACAACATATACTTAGAGAGCTGAAATTTAGTGCACACTCTTTCTATGTGCTATCCTTCTTGGTCATAGAGAACCCTATTGTGTGGGCTAGGATTTTCTGTGGAGAGGGTTCTTCTTTTGGCAATATTGTAAAGGGTTGCTGGGTTTTTCCCTTGTTTGAGAAGGGTTTTCCCAGGATAACTTCTTGTGTCTTGTGCATGGTTATTCTTCTTGTGATCTTGGTTTACTACAACTATTGTGTTGCTGCATTGTTTATGGTTCAAGTTCATGCTAAATTGAAAAGAAACTACATGTGCATTTGCGCTATCATTAAAAAATTCAACATGGTATCAGAGCAGTGTTCCTGAAAGAGCCATTGCATAAGCTACTCCAACACCTTTCCAAGCTAGCCTGCACCTTCTTCCTGCAACTTCAAAAACAACCCTTACCCTTTTCCTTGTCAAGCTAGTTTTAACACTTTCCCTTGAGCGTTGGGCCTAAATTTTTCACAGACAGGTACGGCCTAGTCCAACACATCACCTGCAACTTTCAGATTGAAAATTGAAGAAGTTTAGATTTTCGGCCCTAGGTTTTTTGCAAATTTCGGTTTCTAGGGTTTTTGTAGGTCGTTGGGGTATTTTTGCAGCTTGCTAGGGTTCTTTTGACTCTCTAGGGCCTCTTGTTGGCAGTCATAAGTCCAAAGAACCTCCTAGAGACTTCCTCTTGAAAAACGCTAGGGTTTCTAGCCTAGTCGCTAGGGTTTGTGAAGAATCTGCAAGCCATGAGGAACAAAACTTTGTTGGAAGATAGGCTTGATGGATCAAACAACTTTAGCTCCTGGAAGTCAAGATTACACATCACTCTAGAAGAGAGTGACCTATTGAAGTTAATAGAAGGAACTCTATCAACAACAACAACCGATGAAAAGAAGGTTGAATGGAAACATATGATGTCAAAGCTAGGAAGATAATCATCTACTTAGTAAGAGATCATCTATTACCTCGCATTTCTACCTTGAAGACAACTTATCTAATGTATGATGCATTGAAGAAGATGTTTGAGAGCAACAACACTAACCGAGCTCTTACATTGAAACACCAACTTTAAAATCTCATGATGACGAAATATGACACCACTACTACCTTCTTCATGAAGATTTCAGAGATCAGAGATCAGTTAGGTGCCATTGGAGAAACCATAACAGATAGAGAACTTGTCATGATTATTCTCAATGCTCTTTCAAGCCATTGGGAACCATTCATTCAAAGTATCAGTGGAAGAGCAGATTTACCTCAGTTTGATCGTCTATGGGCAGACTGCACTCTGGAGGAAACCAAACTTATTTCCAGAGGCGTGCAAGACTCCCATCATAATGACAATCAAGCCCTTGCTTCTCATGCAAAGAAAGGCAGAAGAAATAGAAGAAGTTTCATCAAAGCATTCAATGACAAGAAAACTTCAGCAGCTCCAGGTCATGAACAAAGAAAAGACATATCAAAGATTCAATCTTTCAGATGTGACAAGTATGGACACATTGTGAGAAATTGTCCTACCAGGAAGAAAGGAAGACAACATGTCTCCATTGTTGATGTTGATTCAGAACCACCTCAAAGAGATGAATGCGTAAAGGATGAGGCATTCTTCTTCATTTCAGCACTCTCAGGTACGGTTCCTACTGATAGGATATTTGGTTGATTGACAATGGTGCTTCCAGACACATGACTGTATATAGAGAACATCTTACAGATCTTGTAGAGAAAGAGTCTCGTCTGCATGTTGTACTTGGTGATAATGCCAGATATACTGTGAAGCGAGTTGGATCTTCTTCTTTCCAATTAGATTCTGTCATACCACTTCAATTAAGTGAGGTACTATATGTACTTGGGATGAAAAGGAACCTTGTCTCTGTTTCTGCCTTAGAGGATAAAGGCTACAAGGTTATTTTCTCTGAAGGAAATGTTCTTGCATGGCACAAGAACTCATGCATGGATTCTGCCTCGGTGATTTGAGAAAACATTTTGTGCAAATTGACTGCCCGACTAGTTCAGGCCTTGTTACATGATACTGTCAGCTTGGGTGAGCTATGGCATAGGAGACTTGCTCATTTACATTATAGAGCCCTTCCCTCTCTGGGGAAGATGGTGACAAGCCTTCCAGAGATACATATCGAGCATGATGGCGTTTGCAGAGGTTGTGCTCTTGGAAAGAATGTCAAGGGGTCCTTTCTGAGCAGCGACAGTAGATCCAAGGGGATCTTGGACTTGATACTTACAGATGTTTGTGGACCCATGTCTGTTGCTTCCTTGAGCGGATACTTGTATTATGTTCTCTTCATTGATGATCACTTTCAAAGACGTTGATTTACTTCTTAAAGACTCAAGGATGGAGTCCTTGCGATATTTCAAGAGTTTAGAGCTCAGGTTGAGAACCCAACTAGGAGGAAGATCAAGGTGTTGAGATCAGATAATGGAGGAGAGTACACCTCCAAGGATTTCAGTGATTTCTGTATTGAGGCAGGGATCAAGAGGGAGTACACTGTACCTTATAACCCTCAGCAGAATGGGGTTGCAGAGAGGAAGAACAGATCCATTGTTGAGGCAACTAAAGCGATGATACATGATCAAAATCTACCTATGATTCTATAGGCAGAGGCATCCATGACAGCTATAGCCTGTGTATGTTCAGAACATGAGTCCTCATAAGATTTTGAAGAACATGACTCTCGAAGAAGCTTTCACTGGGGTGAATCTTGAGGTTGGACACTTCAGGATATTTGGGTGTCCAGTATACATTCATGTACCCAAGGAAAAGAGGACCAAGTTAGACACTTCAGGCAGAAAGGCTACATTTGTGGGGTATAGTGAATCTTCGAAGGCATATCGGATCTACATCCCTGGTCAGAGACAAATCAAGGTTAGCAGAGATGTCACCTTTGAGGAAGAGATAACGTTTCAAAGATCCAGAGAATCTCATATGGAGATTGACAGCGAGAAGAAAGAAGAGACAATACCTTCTCCCCCTTCAACAATTTAGAGGGAGATAATTACTGATCCAATTGATCCCGTAGCTCCAGTTGATGTTCCCAGAGACATTGCAGTAGGCCAGAAGAGGCATGCAAGGGCTCGACAGACTTTGCAGTGTTGATGATTGCAACTTCGTGAGACATCCTCCACGACACGTTCTCCTCTGAGATTGAGTTGAGTCAACCTGAGAGGGAGCCCAGTGTTGGGCATGTCCACGTGATGGGGCATTGTTCTCCTCTGTGTGAGAGTTGAGTTGTCCCCCAATGGATGGGGCATCGTTCTCCTCTGGAGAGTTGAGTCGCCCCCCAGTGGTTGGGTGTGCCCATGTGATGGGTGTATTGTTCTCCTTTGTGTGAGTTGAAACGATGTGGTACTCCAGATGATTCTGTTGAGTATGATGTCCTTGTGGCCGAGCACAGGTGGACGTGTCCCTAGTGGCTGCGCACTAGTGGACGTGTGGATCCCTTGCTGTATTGTCTAAGAGTAAGATTTACTTGTAACCCTAATTATGTTGTAAAGGGTATAGGTCGGCCTTGCCATGTAAAGATAATTAATATTGTAATTATTAATTATATTTATTATATTATTAAGTTGTACAGGTCGGCTGTATTGTGCCAATAGACACATCATCTGATGTGATAAGTTTTGCATAAATAAAGGTGAATCCCCATTGAGGATTACACACTTATCAATGTGTCATCTCATGATTTTAGAAGTTGAGGTTTGAAATTATGAAAACTGCAACACCCTTTTGTGTGCTAGGTTTGGTGGTGGATGGGGGATCTTCTCTTGAGAATATAACAAAGGATTGCTGAGGTTTCTTCCCTTGTGTAGAAGGGTTTCCCAGGATATTTCTTGTGTCCTTGTGCATGGTTATTCTTCTTGTGATCTTGGTTTACTGCAACTATTTATTGTTGCTGCAGTCATTGGTTATGGTTGTAGCTCATGCTAAACAATAATAAAATAGAATTGCATTAGCTTACCATAAAATTCAACATGGTATCAGAGCGGGTCCTGAAGATGACCGTTGCACAATTTGAAGGGGCCAGATTCTCTCTCTAATTTTTGTGGTAAAATTTAGAGCTGGCCGCAGGCCTATTAGCCTAGGCCAAGCCCTGGTTAAAGGAGACCGCAACAAGGGAGAAACCCCACTAAGGGCCATACCTTCTTTTTTAAATTCTGTGGTGAATTTAAAAACCGACCAAGTACTGTTTAAAGGGAGAACCATGACAAGGAAGGGCCACTCAACAACAGACCTAATTCAATTTCAGACTGAATTTTTGTGGAAAGTTTGAGGCTGGTTTGAAGCATGTTTTGAAGGCAATTTCTGAGGTATAAGCGGCCTAGTCTATGGCATGGAGTAAGGCTAAACTTCAGGCCTGTTGTAGCCAATTTCCCAGCAGCATTTTGTGCTTATTGTGGTCAACCTCAAAGCAACCTTAAACGTGAATTCCAGGCTTGGTATCTAAGTATCTTGTGTACAGATCTGATTGAGGAAAGATAGCAACAGGGTAATTTCAGGGGTATTTTAGAGTCATATAACTCAGTAAAGGAGCAGATTGAAGATCTTGTTAAGGTTCAGTTTTGGCACCAGGAAGATGACTCAACAAAGATGCTAAGAAGGTGATCTAATGAAGATATAAGGCAGTGAACTTCTAAGGCAGGGAGGCCGAAATTTTTCTGAAGAAACCCTCTCTCTTGCAGGCCAAAATTTCTGTGTAAACCCCTCCTTTTGTAGGCTGAATCTCTGTGTTTTTGTAAGACGGATCCGAGGCTAGTTTCTTTGGCAGTCTGTGATTGAGTTTCTACTGTCCTGAGAAGGATTTCAGACTTGTTTAAGAAAGGAAGATTGAAGACTTGAAGGGCACACTTGTATTCTATCTTGATGAAATTGAAGATGGACTTTGAAAGAAATACTTCTTCCAAAACATTCCGAGGTATTTTTTTTATCTTTGGATAAATTTATTGTACTATTTAAACTCACATTGTTATCATCCCATGATCTACTTTATGAAGACCTGGGTTGAAGTCTTTCACAAGTTCTAGGAGCTCAAGGCTCCACCTGAAAACTTGTCAAAGAAAATGATCTATTTGGTGCTGACCTGAGTGTGTGCTACAGGTGCATCTTAACCAAGCTGCATAGGATATCGAGGCAAGTTCGAAAGCTGTATTTGTGGCAGAGTTTAAGGTCTGTTCTAGGGCCTATACTACCTACATATACATCCCATCCAAAAGGGCAGAAGTGACAGTTATGCATGATAAGTATAAAAGCCATATTCTGGAAGTAGTATGTTTGGCTAAAAGATTCCTTGCAATAAATTGGATTACTGAGATTATGGTTAAGAGACATGAACATTGTGAATATGGAGTCATAACTAGCAATTCAGTAATAAGGAACATTGTCAAGGAATGAAGATTGTGTTTATAAAATATCTTGACCTGACACAACAATCATAAACAGATAGAGAAGATGCATCGTGTTTTATTTGAAAGGAAAAGAATAGTCTCAAGTACTCATTCATTTCCAGAGAATCAGAAAATGATGAAGAAATGGATGTGTCATCCATTTGACAAATCATCAAATATTGAAGCCTGCCCTAAAGCAGTCTCATAAGCAAGTGAACAAAGGCAGATTTGAGTTTGAAGACATTTTTCATTTTGAGCTAGTAATGTGCAAAGAAAGCAACATTAGCCACCTCAAAAGAAGTCAAGGAATGCAAGCAAGAGCGACAAGGAGTTCTCCTCTATCTCAACCTTCTCAGGAGGATCGAAAGCAAGATTGAGCATGATTGCAGACCAAGCCCTCATGACTTGGACCATTATCCTTGGTACAAGATTCCAAATTTTCTTGGTTGATTATTATCTTAGTACGAGAGGCCGACAAAGTACTGTAGAGTCAGTAGAGGACCTGAGAAGACATGAGATGTCTCCAGGTTAGCAACACAGAAAAAGGAAGATGTGTATCCTTCAGACTTCAGAGGGAGTCAAAATATTTGAGAAGAAGGAAGAGACAATACCTTCTCCCTCTTCAACAGTTCAGAGGGAGACAACCATTGTTTCAGTTGATCCAGTTGCTCCAGTTGATATCCCAGAGGCATTGCAGTAGGCCATAAAAGGCTGCCTGGGCTCGACAAACTCTATAGGAGGCAGAGGGACATGCAGCTCCTCGAGGCACATTCCAAAAGAGCAAGAGACCACAAATATTTTCGAGCTATGTTTCAACCATGAGCCACATCATTGATACCGAGCCTTCTTGTCATGGAGAAGCAACAAGTTAGTAGGTATGGCAAGATGCCATGACAAAAGAGTATTAGTTCATCATGAATAATGGTGTGGGATATTGTTCCGAGACCAGAAGGGAAGTTTGTAGTGACTTCCAAGTGGATCTATAAGATGAAAGCATGCAGCTGATGGAAGTGTTGAGAAGTACAAAGCGAGATTTGTGGCCAGAGGATTCTCACAGGTGGAGGGAATTGATTATGAGGAGACATGTGCTCCAGTAGCCCGATACACTTCCATCGATACTATCATTGCACTAGCTGCATCCATGGGTTGGAAACTACATCAGATGGATGTAAAGACAACATTTCTCAATGGTGAGATTGAGGAAGAAGTTTACATCGAGCAGCCAGAAGGATTCGTGATACATGACGAGAAATCTCATGTGTGTAGGTTGAAGAAGTCCCTGTATGGACTAAAGCAAACACCTCATGCTTGGTACGAGAAGATGGATGGATTCTTGATGAGTTTGGGCTTCAACAAGAGTGTTTCTGATCCAAACCTATATTATCACATTGTTGGTGACGAGTGCCTGATCTTGGTCCTGTATGTGGATGACTTATTCCTCATCGGTTCAAAAAGACTTATTGCTGAATGCAAGCGAGCATTGACTTCTGAATTCGAGATGAAGGATCTAGGTATGATGCACTACTTCTTGGGACTAGAAGTATGGTAGAGGACCGATGAAATTTTCCTGAGTCAAGGAAAATATACAATGGAGATATTGAAGAAGTTCGGTATGACAGACTGCAAATCCATGCATACATCGATGGTGATGGATTTGAAGAAAATGAACGTTGCTTCTACTCATTCAGGCGAGATTGATCCACATTTATACCCACAATTGATTGGATCATTGATGTATTTGGTTAACACCAGACCTAATATATGCTATGCAGTGAATGTACTTAGTCAGCTCATGAGTCAGTCGAGACAGACTCACTGGATAGCAGCAAAGCATGTATTGAGATATCTACGAGGCACAGTTGGATATGGCCTGAGATATGCCTCCAGTGTAGACATGAGTTTGTAGGGATATGCCGATGCAGATTGGGCAGGGATCATAATGGACTGAAAGAGCACATCCAATTGTTGTTTTACCTTGGGGTCTGCCATGGTTTCCTGGTGCAGCAGGAAACAGAGCTCTGTGGCCTTCAATACTGCAGAAGCAAAGTATATAACATTGAGTGTGGCAGTCCGTGAAGCAGTGTGGCTTCACAAGCTCTTGACAGATATATTTGATCATGAGATGGATCTTACCTTTATTCATTGTGATAACCAGAGCTGTGTGAAGTTCTCTGAGAATCCTGTGTTTCACGATAAATCGAAACACATTGAGATAGAATATCATTATATCAAAGACATGGTGTAGAGGAAAGCATTACACGTGCATTACCTTCCTACACATGAGAAAATTGCAGATATCTTCACCAAATCGCTTGCCAGGATGAAGTTCGAGTACTTTTGTGAGAGACTTGGCCTAGTGGAGAATGCCTCCCTAGCTGAGAGGGAGTGTTGATGATTGCAACTTCATGAGACATCCTCTAGGGCACATTCTCCTCTGAGATTGAGTTGAGTCGACCTGAGAGGGAGCCCAGTGTTGGGCATACCCACGTGATGGGGCATCGTTCTCCTATGTGTGAGAGTTGAGTCGTTCCCCAATGGATGGGGCATCGTTCTCCTTTGGAGAGTTGAGTCGTCCCCCAGTAGTTGGGTGTGCCCATGTGATGGATGTATCATTCTCCTCTGTGTGAGAGTTGAGACGATGTGGTACTCCAGATGATTCTGTTGAATATGACGTCTCTGTGGCTGAGCACAGGTGGACGTGTCCCTAGTGGCTGAGAACTAGTGGACGTGTGGATCCCTTGCTGTATTGTCTAAGAGTAAGATTTACCTGTAAGTTGTAACCTTGATTATGTTGTAAAGGGTACAAGTCGGCCCCACCATGTCAAGATAATTAATATTGTAATTATTAATTATATTTATTATATTATTAAGTTGTACAGGTCAACCCTATTGTACCAATATACATATCATTTGATGTGATAAGTTTTGTATAAATAAAGGTGAATCCCCATTGAGGATTACACACTTATCATTGTGTCATCTCACGATTTCAGAAGTTGAGGTTTGAAATTACGAGAACTGTAACACCCTTTTGTGTGCTAGGTTTGGTGGTGGATGGGGGATCTTCTCTTGAGAATATAACAAAGGATTGTTGGGTTTTCTTCCCTTGTGTAGAAGGGTTTCCCAAGATATTTCTTGTGTTCTTATGCATGGTTATTCTTCTTGTGATCTTGGCTTACTGTAGCTAGTTATTGTTTTTGCAGTCATTGGTTATGGTTGTAGCTCATGCTAAACAAAAAATAAAATTGCATCAACTTAACATAAAATTCAACATGCAGGAGGCAGAGGGACATGCAACTCCTCGTGGTACATTCTGAGAGAGCAAGAGACCACAGAGATTTTCGAGCTATGTTTCATCTATGCGCCACATCATTGATACTGAGCCTTCTTGTCATGGAGAAGCAGCAGGTCAACAAGTTTGGAAAGATGCCATGACCGAAGAGTATCAGTCCATCATGAAGAATGATGTGTGGGATATTGTTCCTAAACCGAAAGGGAAGTCTGTAGTACTTCCAAGTGGATCTATAAGATCAAACATGGAGTTGATGCAAGTGTCGAGAAGTACAAAGCAAGGTTTGTGGCTAGAGGATTCTCTCAGTTAGAGGGAATAGATTATGAGGAGACATTAGCTCCTGTTGCCTGATACACTTCCATTCGTACGATTATTGCCCTTGCCGCATCCATGGGTTAGAGACTACATCAGATGGATGTGAAGACAACCCTTCTCAATGGAGAAGAAGTTTACATCGAGTGGCTAGATGGATTCGTGATACAAGAGAAGGAGTCTCATGTGTGCAGGTTGAAGAAAGCCTTGTATGGACTAAAGCAGACACCTCGTGCATGGTATGAGAAGATTGATGGATACTTGATGAGTTTGGGCTTTAGCAAGAGTGTTGTTGATCCCAACCTATTCTACAACATTGTTGGTGACGAGTGCTTGATTTTGGTCCTATATGTTGATGACTTATTCCTCACCGGTTCGTAAAGCCTGATTGTTGAATGCAAGCATGCATTAGCTTCTGAATTCGAGATGAAGGACCTTTGTATGATGCACTACTTCTTGGGACTAGAAGTGTGGCAGAGGACTGATGAGATTCTCTCGAGTCAGGGGAAATACACAGTTGAGATATTGAAGAAATTTGGGATGATAGATTGCAAGCCCATGACTACACCGATAGTGATGAATCTGAAGAAACTGAATGAGACATCTTCTGATTCAGGGGAGATTGATCCACATCTTTACAAACAATTGATTGGATCATTGATGTATTTGGTTAACACCAGACTTGATATATGCTATGCAATGAGTGTACGCAATCAATTTAAGAGTCAACCGAGACAGACACACTCGATAGCAGGGAAACATGTGTTGAGATTTGTGTACCTTGGGAAGTGTTCCCCTTGTGTTTGTGAGCTTCTAAATGCATGTGGGAAGTACTATGTACTTTGTGCCTTGTACTTTATGTCTAATTTTACTTTGATTTAGGAGATTTAAGTCAAAAGTGAAATTTGGTCATTTTAGTCTAAATGACTATTAATTCACTTTGTGGGTGAATTAGGAGACATAAAGTGAGCTTAGGGAACTTAACCCAAAGTGGGTTTTTGAGTGAGTTTATTATGGGATGATCTCAACCTTTGGTTGGAGATGAGATGGGATGATCTCATCCATCCAATTTTTAGGTTTCCTTATGGAGGTTTAAGAGGGGTGCATAGGGCACAGAGGAGCTCATTCACTCTTATGTTCACTTGGAGAGTTTGAGAGGGAGCATTGAGGAGAGGATGGTGGCTATGGTTGAGGAAAGCTTGGGCACCCCTATTCATGGAGGTAGCCAGGAGGCTTAGACCCTCATTTATTTGTGAGAGTTGATTTTGCTTGGAGGAGGGCGCACTTGAGGAGGAGGGCACACTTATAGCAGGGAGGAGTTGCAGTGGTCAGATTGCTTTGAGGACAACTTCAGTGGAGAGGTTGAGCACAGATTCAAAGTTGTTTGCGAGGGTTTCTCCATCAGAGCTTCCAATAACTAGGGTGCTTCATTTCAGTGGATTGGGCAACTTGTGAGGAGGGCACACCATGCTAGGGCGCATCTCTACCTCTTGGACTTGTTGCAGCTTGAGTCAAGCTGCTATTGTATCGGGCTCATTTGTTTCATGTACTGTTGTATTTCACCTTCTATTCTCCACATATATACACTCATATTCCAATCTGGTTTTCTCCGGGGGGGTTTTATCCAGGGTCGTGTTGACCAAAATTACCTATGTTCATTTTCATGTATGCTAGTGTTTAGAACAACATTATTTCAGCAGTAAAGATATCTAGGTGTGTTACATAATTTATCAGTGTTCCACGGGGACGCGTCCCCCAGGGTGGGGGACGCAGGGGACGCGTTCCCCACGTCCCCGGGACGGGGGGACTCCAGGGGGGACGTTTCCCCATATGCTCCCTGGGCGCTCCCTAATGGTAATGTTAAATTCTTAAAGTAAAAGTGGCATTTCCTTTATCTTTCATTTT
>JASDQU010438448.1:36593-55468 GCA_032191745.1 Picea mariana
TGGTTTGAAGCATGTTATGAAGGCAATTTCTGAGGTATAAGGGACCTAGTCTATGGCATGGAGTAACGCTAAACTTCAGGCCTATTGTAGCCAATTTCCCAGCAACATTTTGTGCTTATTGTGGTCAACCTCAAAGCAACCTTCAATGTGAATTCCAGGCTTGGTATCTAAGTATCTTGTGTACAGATCTGATTGAGGAAAGATAGCAACAGGGTTATTTTAGGGGTATTTTCGAGTCATATAACTCAGTAAAGGAGCAGATTGAAGATCTTGTTAAGGTTCAGTTTTGGCACCGCGAAGATGACTCAACAAAGATGCTAAGAAGGTGATCTAGTGAAGATATAAGGCAACGAACTTCTGAGGCAGGGAGGCCGAAATTTTTCTGAAGAAACCCTCTCTCTTGTAGGCTGAAATTTCTTTGTAAACCCCTCCTTTTGTAGGCTGAATCTTCTTGTTTTTGTAAGACGGATCTGAGGCTAGTTTCTTTGGCAGTCTGTGATTGAGTTTCTACTGTCCTGAGAAGGATTTCAGACTTGGTTAAGAAAGGAAGATTGAAGACTTGAAGGGCACACTTGTATTCTATCTTGATGAAATTGAAGATGGACTTTGAAAGAAATACTTCTTCCAAAACATTTCGAGGTATTTTTTTTTATCTTTGGATAAATTTATTGTACTATTTAAACTCACATTGTTATTGTCCCATGATCTACTTTATGAAGACCTAGGTTGAAGTCTTCCACAAGTTCTAGGAGCTCAAGGCTCCACCTGAAAACTTGTCAAAGAAAATGATCTATTTGGTGTTGATCTGAGTGTGTGCTACAGGTGCATCTTAACCAAGCCGCATAGGATATCGAGGAAAGTTTCAAAGCTGTTTTTGTGGCAGAGTTTAAGGTCTGTTCTAAGGCCTATACTACCTACATATACATCCCATCCAAAAGGGCAGAAGTGACAGTTATGCATGCTAAGTATAAAAGCCATATTCTGGAAGTAGTATGATTGGCTAAAAGATTCCTTGCAATAAATTGGATTACTGAGATTATGGTTAAGAGACATGAACATTGTGAATATGGAGTCATAACTAGCATTCAGTAATAAGGAACATTGTTAAGGAATGAAGATTGTGTTTATAAAATATCTTGACCTGACACAACAATCATAAACGGATAGAGAAGATGCACCGTGTTTTATTTGAAAGGAAAATAATAGTCTCAAGTACTAATTCATTTCCAGAGAATCAGAAAATGATGAAGAAATGGATGTGTCATCCGTTTGACAAATCATCAAATATTGAAGCCTGCCTTGAAGTAGTCTCATAAGCAAGTGAACAAAGGCAGATTTGAGTTTGAAGACATTTTTCGTTTTGAGCTAGTAATGTGCAAAGAAAGCAACATTAGCCACCTCAAAAGAAGTCATGGAATGCAAGCAAGAACGACAAGGAGTTCTCCTCTATCTCAGCCTTCTCAGGAGGATCAAAAGCAAGATTGAGCATGATTGCAGACCAAGCCCTCATGATTTGGAGTCTGGACCATTATCCTTGGTACAAGATTCCAAATTTTCTTGGTTGATTATTATCTTAGTACGAGAGGCCGACAAAGTATTGTAGAGTCAGTAGAGGACCTGAGAAGACATGAGATGTCTCCAGGTTAGCAACACAGAAAAAGGAAGATGTCTATCCTTCAGACTTCAGAGGGAGTCAAAATATTTGAGAAGAAGGAAGAGACAATACCTTCTCCCTCTTCAACAGTTAAGAGGGAGACAACCATTGTTTCAGTGGATCCAGTTGCTCCAGTTTATATCCCGGAGGCATTGCAGTAGGCCATAAAAGGCTTGCTTGGGCTCGACAAACTCTGCAGGAGGCAGAGGGACATGCAACTCCTCGAGGCACATTCCAAAAGAGTAAGAGACCACAAAGATTTTCAAGCTATGTTTCAACCATGAGCCACATCATTGATACCGAGCCTTCTTGTCATGGAGAAGCAACAGGTCAGTAGGTATGGCAAGATGCCATGACAGAAGAGTATCAGTCCATCATGAATAATGATGTGCGGGATATTGTTCCGAGACCAGAAGGGAAGTCTGTAGTGACTTCCAAGTGGATCTATAAGATCAAAGCATGCAGCTGATGGAAGTGTTGAGAAGTACAAAGCGAGATTTGTGGCCAGAGGATTCTCACAGGTGGAGGGAATTGATTATGAGGAGACATGTGCTCCAGTAGTCCGATACACTTCCATCCATACTATCATTGCACTAGCTGCATCCATGGGTTGGAAACTCCATTAGATGGATGTAAAGACAACATTTCTCAATGGTGAGATTGAGGAAGAAGTTTACATCGAGCAGCCAGAAGGATTTGTGATACATGACGAGAAACCTCATGTGTGCAGGTTGAAGAAAGCCCTGTATGGACTAAAGCAAGCACCTCATGCTTGTTACGAGAAGATGGATGGATTCTTGATGAGTTTAGGCTTCAACAAGAGTGTTTCTGATCCAAACCTATATTATCACATTGTTGGTGACGAGTGCCTGATCTTGGTCCTGTATGTGGATGACTTATTCCTCATCAGTTCAAAAAGATTTATTGTTGAATGCAAGTGAGCATTGACTTCTGAATTCGAGATGAAGGATCTAGGTATGATGCACTACTTCTTGGGACTAGAAGTATGGCAGAGGACCGATGAAATTTTCCTGAGTCAAGGAAAATATACAGTGGAGATATTGAAGAAGTTCGTTATGACAAACTGCAAATCCATGCATACACCGATGGTGATGGATTTGAAGAAAATGAACGATGCTTCTACTCATTCAGGTGAGATTGATCCACATTTATACCCACAGTTGATTGGATCATTGATGTATTTGGTCAACACGAGACCTGATATATGCTATGCAGTGAATGTACTTAGTCAGTTCATGAGTCAGTCAAGACATACTCACTGGATATCAGCAAAGCATGTATTGAGATATCTACGAGGCACAGTTGGATATGGCCTGAGATATGCCTCCAGTGTAGACATGAGTTTGCAGGGATATGCCGATGCAGATTGGGTAGGGATCGCAATGGATCGAAAGAGCACATCCGGTTGTTGTTTTACCTTGGGGTATGCCATGGTTTCTTGGTGCAGCAGGAAACAAAGCTTTGTGGCCTTCAATATCGCAGAAGCAGAGTATATAACATTGAGTGTGGCAGTCCGTGAAGCAGTGTGGCTTCGCAAGCTCTTGATAGATATATTTGATCATGAGATGGATCTTACCTTTATTCATTGTGATAACCAGAGCTGTGTGAAGTTCTCTGAGAATCCTGTGTTTCACAATAAATCGAAACAAATTGAGATAAAATATCATTATATCAAAGACATGGTGTAGAGGAAAGCATTACACGTGCAGTACCTTCCTACACATGAGCAAATTGCAGATATCTTCACCAAATCGCTTGCCAGGACGAAGTTCAAGTACTTTCATGAGAGACTTGGCCTGGTGGAGAATGCCTCCCTAGCTGAGAGGGAGTGTTGATGATTGCAACTTCGTGAGACATCCTCTAGGGCACGTTCTCCTCTGAGATTGAGTTGAGTCGACATGAGAGGGAGCCCATTGTTGGGCATACCCACGTGATGGGGCATCGTTCTCCTCTGTGTGAGAGTTGAGTCGTCCCCCAATGGATGGGGCATCATTCTCCTCTGGAGAGTTGAGTCGTCCCCCAGTGGTTGGGTGTGCTCATGTGATGGGTGTATCGTTCTCCTCTGTGTGAGAGTTGAGACGATGTGGTACTCTAGATGTTTCTATTGAGTATGACGTCTCTGTGGCTGAGCACAGGTGGACGTGTCCCTAGTGGTTGAGCACTAGTGGACGTGTGGATCCCTTGCTATATTGTCTAAGAGTAAGATTTACCTGTAACCCTAATTATGTTGTAAAGGGTACAAGTTGGCCCCACCATGTAAAGATAATTAATATTGTAATTATTAATTATATTTATTATATTATTAAGTTGTACAGGTTGGCCCTATTGTGCCAATATACATATCATTTGATGTGATAAGTTTTGTATAAATAAAGGTGAATCCCCATTGAGGATTACACACTTATCATTGTGTCATCTCACGGTTTCAGAAGTTGAGGTTTGAAATTACGAGAACTGTAACACCCTTTTGTGTGCTAGGTTTGGTGGTGGATGGGGATCTTCTCTTGAGAATATAACAAATGATTGTTGGTTTTTCTTCCCTTGTGTAGAAGGGTTTCCCAGGGTATTTCTTGTGTTCTTGTGCATGGTTATTCTTCTTGTGATCTTGGCTTACTGTAGCTAGTTATTGTTTATGCAGTCATTGGTTATGGTTGTAGTTCATGCTAAACAATAATAAAATAAAATTGCATCAACTTAACATAAAATTCAACATGCAGGAGGCAGAGGGACATGCAACTCCTCGTGGTACATGCCGAGAGAGTAAGAGACCACAGAGATTTTCGAGCTATGTTTCAGCTATGAGCCACATCATTGATACTGAGCCTTCTTGTCATGGAGAAGCAGCAGGTCAACAAGTTTGGCAAGATGCCATGACCGAAGAGTATCAGTCCATCATGAAGAATGATGTGTGGGATATTGTTTCGAGACTGAAAGGGAAGTCTGTAGTGACTTCCAAGTGGATCTATAAGATCAAACATGGAGCTGATGCAAGTGTCGAGAAGTATAAAGCAAGATTTGTGGCTAGAGGATTCTCTTAGTTAGAGGGAATAGATTATGAGGAGACATTAGCTCCTGTTGCCCGATACACTTCCATCCGTACGTTTATTTCCCTTGCCGCATCCATGGGTCAGAGACTACATCAGATGGATGTGAAGACAACCTTTCTCAATGGAGAAGAAGTTTACATCGAGTAGCCAAATGGATTCGTGATACATGAGAAGGAGTTTCATGTGTGCAGGTTGAAGAAAGCCTTGTATGGACTAAATCAGGCACCTCGTGCATGGTATGAGAAGATTGATGGATACTTGATGAATTTGGGCTTCAACAAGAGTGTTGTTGATCCCAACCTATTCTACAACATTGTTGGTGACGAGTACCTGATTTTGGTCCTATATGTTGATGACTTATTCCTCATCGGTTCATAAAACCTGATTGTTGAATGCAGGCATTCATTAGCTTCTGAATTCGAGATGAAGGACCTTTGTATGATGCACTACTTCTTGGGACTAGAAGTGTGGCAGAGAACTGATGAGATTCTCCCGAGTTAGGGGAAATACACAGTTGAGATATTGAAGAAATTCGGGATGATAGATTGCAAGCCCATGGCTACATCGATAGTGATGAATCTGAAGAAACTGAACGTGACATCATCTGATTCAGGCGAGATTGATCCACATCTTTACAAACAATTGATTGGATCATTGATGTATCTGGTTAACACCAGACTTGATATATGCTATGCAATGAGTGTACGCAGTCGGTTTAAGAGTCAACCGAGACAGACACACTCGATAGCAGGGAAACATGTGTTGAGATTTGTGTACCTTGGGAAGTGTTCCCCTTGTGTTTGTGAGCTTCTAAACACATGTGGGAAGTACTATGTACTTTGTGCTTTGTACTTTATGTCTAATTTCACTTTGATTTAGGAGATTTAAGTCAAAAGTGAAATTTGGTCATTTTAGCCCAAATGACTATTAATTCACTTTGTGGGTGAATTAGGAGACATAAAGTGAACTTAGGGAACTTAACCCAAAGTGGGTTTTTGAGTGAGTTTATTATGGGATGATCTCAGCCTTTGATTGGAGATGAGATGGGATGATCTCATCCATCCAATTTTTAGGTTTCCTTATGGAGGTTTAAGAGGGGTGCATAGGGCAGAGAGGAGCTCATTCACTCTTATGTTCACTTGGAGAGTTTGAGAGGGAGCATTGAGGAGAGGATGGTGGCTATGGTTGAGGAAAGCTTGGGCACCCCTATTCATGGAGGTAGCCAGGAGGCTTAGACCCTCATTTATTTGTGAGAGTTGATTTTGCTTGGAGGAGGGTGCACTTGAGGAGGAGGGCACACTTATAGCAGGGAGGACTTGCAGTGGTCAGATTGCTTTGAGGACAACTTCAGTGGAGAGGTTGAGCACAAATTTAGAGTTGTTTGCGAGGGTTTCTCCATCAGAGCTTCCAATAACTAGGGTGCTTCATTTCAGTGGATTGGGCAACTTGTGAGGAGGGCGCACCATGCTAGGGCACATTTCTACCTCTTGGACTTATTGCAGCTTGAGTCAAGCTGCTATTGTATCGGGTTCATTTGTTTCATGTACTTGTTGTATTCTACCTTCTATTCTCCACATATATACACTCATATTCGAAACTGATTTTCCCTGGGGGGGGGGTTTATCCAGGGTCATGTTGACCAAAAATACCTGTGTTCATTTTCATGTATGCTAGTGTTTAGTGTTCATTTTCATGTATGCTAGTGTTTAGAACAACATTATTTCAGCAATAAAGATATCTAGGTGTGTTACATAATTTATGGTATGCATGTGCTAAAATCTTGGTGACAAAAACTACATGCTAGAGCACCTAAATGGCCTATGTAACTGTAACAAAACAACAAAGAAGTTCCTGAACAATTTGTTGTTATAAAACAATAGCAAACCCTTGTTAAACAGTTGAAACTTAGAGCCAACTTGAGGTCAAAGACAAACCTAGTTGGCAGCTTGTTAGGACTTGGAAAATCTTCAATATTTACGAGGCACAGTTGGTTATGGACTGAGATATGCCTCTGATGTAGACATGAGATTATAGGGATATGTCGATGCAGATTGGGAAGGGAGCGCAGTGGATCGGAAGAGCACCTTCGGTTGTTTTACTTTGAGATCTGCCATGGTTTCCTAGTGCAATAGGAAACAAACTTCATAACACATCGAGAGAATCCTGTGTTTCATGATAAATCGTAACACATCGAGATCAAATACCATTACATCAGAGATATTTTGCAGAGGAAAGCAGTACATGTGCAATACCTTTGTACACACGAGCAAGCTGCAGATGTCTTCACCAAACCGCTTGCCAGAACCAAGTTCTAGTACTTCCGTGATAGACTTGGCCTGGTGGAGAATGCCTCCCTAGTTGAGAGGGAGTGTTGATGATTGCAGCTTCATGAGACATTCTTCATATCGTACTCCTCTGGATTGAGTTGAGATGATCCGTGAGAACACCGATGTGATAGGTGAGTCGTAATCCTTTGGACTGAGTTGAGATGACTTGTGTTGGTCTCTTATCGTGCTCCTCTGGACTGAGTTGAGATGACTTGAGATGGCCTCCTGTCATACTGCTATGGACTTAGTTGAGTTGACTTGAGATGGATCTCCAGTTCGTACTCCTATGGATTTAGTTGAGTTGATCTGTTGAGAGTGACGTCCCTTGTGGTTGAGCACATGTGGACTTGTCCCTAGTGACAGAGCACTAGAGGATGTGTGTGAGACCCCTTGCTATATTGTAAAAGAGTAGGACTATTGTAAAACCCTAATTTGTATTGTGAAGGGTACAAGTAGGCCCTACTGTGTAAGGATAATTAATATTATGTGAAAGATTAATTGTATTATTGAGTTGTACAAGTYGGCCCCTATTKTGCCAATAKACATGTCTATTCATTGAGTTAGGTYATGTATTTATTAGTGAATGATCCCCATTGTGGATCATTCATCTCATTCACACAATGCATACTTGGAGAGCTGAAATTTAGTGCACACTCTTTTCTATGCGCTATCCTTCTTGGTCATAGAGCACCCTATTGTGTGCGCTAGGATTTTCTGTGGAGAGGGTTCTTCTCTTGGCAATATAGTAAAGGGTTGCTGGGTTTTCCCCTTGTTTGAGAAGGGTTTTCCTAGGATAACTTCTTGTGTCTTGTGCATGGTTATTCTTCTTGTGATCTTGGTTTACTGCAACTATTGTATTGTTGCATTGTTTATGGTTCAAGTTCATGCTAAATTGAAAAGAAACTACATGTGCATTTGAGCTATCATTAAAAAATTCAATAGAATTGACCAAAATCCCATTGAGAGTTGTGTGCCTTCAAAAGAGATCAAACACTTGGAGGAAGGCATCCTTGGGGATTGCCACATCTGCCACAGGAACAATGCTATCAGATTGGAAAATGGGGTTGGAGGATTGGTCGACTAACAAAATTACATAAAAATGCATTTTTTATAATAAAAAATAGATATTCATGTAAATAATTGTAAATTCAAACCATCATATACCAAATATGCAAAGTTTGGTCATGCATGTAGCATGTGAGGGTGAATATAACAAAATGGCACCAAGTACGATATAATCCTGAAACAAAATACATAAACATCGAGGCTCTAAATGGCCTCCAGAGTCTAGAAAACATTGTTCTACAACAAAAAACTAGATACAATCAAAATCATCCCTTGTATTGGGATCCCCATCATCAACCTTTGCCTCATCCTCTAGCTTTGATCCTTTAGAAATATCAATACTAGTGCTTGAAACCTATGGTACCGCATGTGGCTCAAGTCCATCCACCCCAATTCATCATTCTCAAATGTCATCGACAATGTGTGATGCAAATGGGGGGGCATCATTATGTGACAATAAATTAGGGTTTATGAGGGGCCAATTTTTTTTCCTTTTTTCGCTGGTTCTTTTCCATTTTTTTGAACACACCAAAAATGGTAAGTAGTGTATAAAGTGTGACAACCAAAGTGGAAAAGCCAGTGATGCTTAGATCTTGCACAAAAGTTTCCTACAAAAGTAGAAATATTTGTGTTTTATTGTAAGAACGAAAAGAATGCTAACATTGGACTTTGACTACCAAAATTCTTATATATCTGTAGACTAGTTGGACTTTACATAAGACTTACCAACATGCCTATGTATTTTTGGTGTAGCCTGTTTGATATACATGGTTCTACATTGATTTGAACTTTTATTATTAATAGTTTCAATTAATGTTACACACAAATCTTGTCAAACTAAAGTTTTGCACTTGTTGGAATTTCAATTTTGGTTATTAATGTGAGCCATGGTCACTTGGTGTTAACCACTATTAAGTTATCATTGTGAGTCATGGTATCAACCACTACCACTAGGATCAACCTAAATCATTATTGTAATGATACCATTGCATTGAACATTACAACAATAGACTTAAATTATTTATATGGAAGTTGGAAACGAAGGTAGTTTCATAGTATTCATAAGGTTGCCATTGTAAAAAACACATGAAATAATGCTTACTTAAAAAAACATGAAGTAATTCGTAAATTTTGACAGAATTATAAATGATTAATTCGCTAGTCACATTAAAAACTAGAAGTTGAATGAAGACTTTACTATGGATATACCTAAAGAGTCGAGACAAATGTGAAGCTTTTCGCTATAAACACTTGGGGGCAGCCACAAGGGAGTGGTCTCTCCTATTAACATAATGGTTGATTGGTTGTATGGTGAGTATGTTGTCTTGCTCGACCTTCCCCTTCTCCTTTGTGTGACATATTGTGTGGGTGCATTTGTGTGAAACAACAGTTGAATATGCCTAGTTTGTGGTGTCTTGGAATTGCTTCTACCACTATAAAATATTCTCCTCTTCTGTGTCCTTTAAGGTTAAAGTATGCAACCCATTTGTAAACGTAAGGGAGCTCTAATCAGATAGATTAAGAAAAATTTCTCTAATACAATTGAAATTTCATTGTAAATTCTATCACTTCTTTGATACAACTTGAATTTGATTGTAAATTTATATAATTTACTATTGTTCGTGGTTGCCCCATCAAGAAAATAAAATGCATCTATAAATTTAACCAACGTACTGGAGCTTAAATTTCATTTTGGACATCACCAATACAACCATTTTCCTGAAGATTCCGAGACACATGAATGCTAAAAGCTAACGTAGATATACACAAATTTTAAGCCAATATTCTAGAGACTATATAGAGATTGTCCATGGCTTTGCCAAGGCCATAAATTAAAAGTTGTTCTTTCTCCATAAACTTTTATATAACAACCTCAACTATTCCAAATCCCTCCCATTGGCCAAATCACGAACTTGAATCAAAGTTCTCAAGAACAAAACCATTCTTCGTTAATCGGGAGCGAGAGATGATAGCATTGAACAATCTAGTTTAGTTGTGGATGGTTATTGCATTTTGAACAACAAAGCCACACCAAAAATCCCTTCCAGTCAAAATTCCTCTACGTCATTACATTCTTAAGTTACCCTTATTTTATTAGTCTTTTGCACTCCCTTTGGTCTCTAGCCTCATCATAATCATCAAAGATTGAGAGCTCGAAGCTTGGTCGCTGCGCTTGATAGTCCCCTCTCTTGTTGTATTGTCAAACCTTTATGGATGATGTGGGAGCATCATTGACGAAATGGAACAATCTAAGGAGCGACAATCATGAAGATCCACATGGCATAGGTAAACTTAGTACAATGATTATAAATAAAGGAGCACAAGATCAAGAAGGGGGAGGAATTCTTTCGGAAGAAAAGAGGAAGGACAATTGAAGGAAAAATGTAGTTGTTTAAGGATTTTGTGTCGTTGCCATGGACTATGCCCTGACAACAAGGGAGAGAGTATATCTGCGTCAACGAGTGAGGAGAATGTTTTCGTAATCGTTCTAAGCCATAGAATATTGAAGAGAATGAAGAGTAAGGATGAAAACTTGTGAAGAGTATCTTTTGCATTTGCTTCCATAATAGGGTGTGCACTTCGAGATTAGACACAACAATGTGCTACATTAAGACCTTCATTGAGTTTAGAAAACAAGCATTATGTTGGGTATATCTCCCAAGAACTTGGATGTCCCGTTGAAGTATCTTGGTGGTCTCTAAAGTCATTTAAGGAGGCAAGTGATGCTCTATAAACCTAGGATTGTTGATGAGGCCTCTGTGCAAGCACAATATTTGGAGTATATGGATAAGAAGAAAGGACAACCAAGTGGTTTCAAGCAGAAATACCACCAAGAGACAGCCACAGAGGGAAATAAGTAGAAATGAAAGGATAAGAACACAATAATCACTACACACTATTGCAAGTATCCAAGTAACCAATGTATCCAATGTAATGTTGATGGTTATATTGAAGACAAGTGTTGGAAGCTACATCCATAACATAATCCAATGAAATGCAAGAATGATGGTAAGAACAACAACATGCTACTTGTGGATTCAGGCAACCAAGTAGAGAACAACGTTGATGTAGATGAAAAGATTGTTTGCACTACAATGCAAAAGGAGGTGAACCTGAGTAGCTTCCATACTAAGGAAGAAAAGGAGATGGCTAGTCTTTTCCACATCAAGATCCAAGTCAAGAAGACAATCCATTTGATTTTGGTTCATAGGCCAACTTCATAGTAGAGGATTTGGTAAGTAAGCTTGGATTGGAAGTTCATGGGCATCCTCACCCATATCCATTTGGGATAGGTAAATACTAATGTAGAGTTGAGGGTTACTAAGTAGTGCAAGGTCAAATTTTCTATAAGTGCAAACTATATTGATGAATTGGAATTAGTTGTGTGTGGTGTAGTGTTTGGAAGCTCCCATGTGTACATGGGGGATTCGATCTTCATGATGAGAGAAAACCAATACCACTTGACCAAGGCTGGGAAATCCTTGTTCATCATTGCATACAAAGGTAAATCCAAGATCACCTTGGTAAGTGCTAACCAAGCAAGTACACTAATCAATTCATGTAGGAAGCTTATATTGCTCTTCTTAAGACATAATTAGCAAGGAGATGAATTAGTAAGGTAAAAGCATCTTTGGAGGGATGTATTAAAGAGAGGAAACATCGGTTCGAGGAGATTTCACATGCATAAAGAGAATTTTTCAAGGAAGCTAAATGGTTACTACCTAAGAGGGACGTGTAGCATGAGATAGATTGTTACTTGACTCCCCATTGCCAAACATCGGATGGAAGTAAGGATTAATTTGAGTAAGCACCCGGACTTGATCATCATTGTACCCAAGAAGGACAAGACTTGGAGAATGTGCATTGACTACAAAGCTCTGAATAAGATTCCCCTCTAGCCAGGATCGATGACTTGCTAGATCAACTATACAATGCCCAATACTTCACCAAGTTGGATTTCACATTAGGATACTAGCGAGTACAAGTAAAAGAAGAATACCCTTGGATGACCACCTACAAGATGAGGCAAGTTAGATTTGAATGGTTGGTAATGGATTTTGTTTATGTAGTGCACCAATGACATTTATGTGTTTGATGAATGATGTATTGTGTCCTTTAGATTAATTTGTAATAGTGTACTTGAATGATATGTTGAATTTTATCTCTATTCGGGAAGATTATATCTCACATCTCATGCAAGTTTTAGAGACGTTGAAAATCATCAATTGTTGGAAAACTTTAAGAAATGTGAATTTGCTCAACAATCCTTGGTGTACTTGGGGTATGCGAGCAAAGGAGGGGAACTCGAGATTGATCCCATGAAGATGGACGCCATCATTAAATGGCCAACTTCTACTAATGTCCCTGAAGTTAGGATCATTTGGGAGTGACACAGTAACTTTGGAAGCCTATAACATCATTTTCAATTGTGGTTGTGGAACTTTGTGTCATAACAACTGATGACAATAGTTTCCAATGGGGAAAGAATTAGGAGAAAGATTTTGAAGAGTTGAAACGAAGGATTAGTCAAGAAAGAGTTCTCACATTACCCAATTTGCAAAAGCCTTTCAAAGTGGAGACATATGCAAGTGGACACATACGCTATGGGCAAGGTCTTGAAGTAAGGAGGTAAGGCAATATGTTGTCATTCTGGAATGTTCCATGGTGGAGTCGTAACTACCCTACAAATGATAGGGAACTCTATGCTTTTGTTCAAGTTGTTAAGAAATGGAAGCACTCTGATGGGCAATGAGATCATCATTCACATCGATCACCAACTATTCCAATATTTGCAGACCTAAAGTAAGCTTTAGTGAACCAGACATTTACAAGTGGATGGGATATTTAGAACAATTTCATCTTATCATTAAATATAGTAAGGGAAAAACCGATAAGTTGGAAAACATGCTTTCAAGGCTACATGGAGGCTTTAACCCATGATGCATATAAAGTGGAATACATAAAAGATGAGGACTTCAAACAAGTATGTCAATAGCCACAAGGCCAAGTTCGTGTATAAGAAGGTGGATTTTGTGGGTGGTTTCCTAAGAATAGGGAGGGGACATGACTATCTATTTGTGGTAGTTGACAAGTTTAGTAAGATGTGCATTTCTCATGCCATGTAAAAAGMACATCAAGTGGAAATATGGAGCAATCATGTTCATTGAARAGTWTTGGGMKCACTTTAGGAGTATCAWGGAGTATCATCTCAGATARAGATACTAGATTTCATAGTGCCTTTTGGAGTTTGGACTACAATTTGGGAGAAAATGGACACCAAGTTGAAGAGATCTAGAACTTTCCATCCATAAAYTAACATGAAGATAGAAGTATTGAACATGGCATTGGTTTAACTTTGGTGGGGTTACAATCAAAAGCATYYAAGGGGTAGGGACAAAAAACTAATTTACATTMGACTCTCTTCCAACAGAGTTGTCTACAGTTCCACCAATAAGTTCCTTTTGAAACTTGCTCTAGGGATTTGCCAACTTCACATCTTGTATAAGGACAAGAAGGATCAAAGGAAGACACCGCATGTGAAGCCTTAAAAGATGAACGTTTCATTGATAAGATCATGTAGATCCATTTGAAATTACATGAGAGATTGAAGAAGTCACATGAAAATAAATTTAAGGTTCGAGACAGGGTTTGGTTTCATCTGAACAAAGAAAGGTCATAGGGTCCTAGCAAGAAAACAAGTCTTTATGGTATGGTCCTTTTGAAGTGTTGGAGAAGGTAGGTGATCATCCTTATAGAGTTAGTCTAGCCACATATATGTGCATCTGCTTAGTATTGGATGTGAAAAATCTAAAACTCTATGTATTTTCCATGTTAAACCCAGAAAGTGATAAGCAAGTCTTACCTACCATAAAATACTTAGCACTAGAAACTCATGCAATTTTTGTATATGCTACGCTGTTGCAGAAGAAATCTAGAACAACTAGACGTGGGCCCATAGAGAAGTTAGCACTAGAAGCTTAGGTGGAGTTAGTAGAGGATATAGTGTTGTAGAAAAACTCTAGAACAACTAAACGAGGCAACATAAACTCTGGTACGATGGGTTGGAAGGATAAATTCTAGGCAAGGCTGAATATGTTGGGTTGAAAGGATAACTTCTAGGCAAGGCCAAATGGTACTACAAGGAGAAGGTAGAGGTAAAAATTCTTCACTTTCGTCAATGAAAGATTTTGGGGACCAAAAGCCTCTCAAAATGTGGAGGTATGAACTGAAATGGATCGCTATATAATTTTTTATCTATTTTGACACTTTTTGGGTGGAAAATTTGAGATATTGGCTTGTAGGGCCCATTTTAGGTGTAGGGCCTATTTTGGTGATTTGGGGTCTCATCTTGAGACCTCTAAAAACCATCTGTGGCATTAAATGACCTTTTTTGGTGTCAAAACTTTGTAAACAAAGTTCTCTACTTGTTGATGTCGTTATATGTATTGCTTTCGAACTGTGCAAAGCTCACCTCAATTGGAGTGAATAGTAAGAAGTTATGTCGCTTGCAAGCTGACCTATCTTATTGACCATTGTGGTAGAAAGTGGATACCACATGTGGAGATAGTCACATGTGGAATTTCAAGAAGATTCTAGAGGGTACAATACCCAAATCCTATTGGAAATTGAGGCATGCAAAAACCCTAATCGCAACCCTAAGCGATTATCAAGACATGGTCAAATACTAGGTCGCTAGGAAAGAAAGGGGTTTCATTCTTATTGTATTGATTATCGTTCCATAGTTGAGTAGAGTAAGGGACCGAGATATTATGAGTAGAACAAACAAAGTATATTACCTTTTAGTAACCATACAAGCCACAATCTCTACAACTTTATAGTGAGCTCACTTTTCTTTGTATTTGCATTTCATATTCGATAAGAAAAGAATAAGGCATATTCCTCACCTTTTGGCTAGGTTTTCCTAGGGTTTGTGTTCATTGTGTGGATGGTGTGGTATTTCGCTAAACATTATTTTATTTTCAGTCTCAACTTATTTTAGTATTTTGTGCACAGAGCTTGTAATATTAAATTTGAATCTTAAGAAAAAACTACATAACAGAGAGTTTGTAGAAGTTAAGATCTGTTGTGATGATATGTTCTAGTAGAATATCCATGGTAGTTTTAAAATCATAGACAATTATTTCAATAAGAGTTTAGATCCATAGTAAAGTCTTGAAGCTTAGTATGGTTGTCTGGATTTAGGATATCATGACCTGAACTGTGATGTCAAATATCAACATATCACATCTAATATCGTTTTATAAAGGACATCTTAGAAGGAAATGCGCTTCATCTTCAAATCTCCTTAAAGTTGCAAAGATTGCAACTTAGGTTTTAATGACCCAAATTGTGATGTCAGATATTAGTATACTTACATCTAATATCGTTTTAGAAAGTTAGAAAGAGTGCCTTAGAAGGAAATGATCTTCATCTTCAAATCTTTATTTTGTGCAAAGGTTGCAATTTAGCCGAATCCTTTTTATCGGGGTCGAACTTGGGAAGGAAATTATCGGGGTGCTTAGGCAAGGGATGAACTACCCCCGATATTGCAACAACATCCTGGACCAGCCAGGGTTGATTAGTTAGTTGGTTTGCATTAACCCCAACCATACAAACCTGGAGTTCTTGGGGTTTCTTCTTCAGGTTCTTTTCCTAGTGGACCTTTAGGAGTCTCGGGTGGAGAATAAGGTGGACTAGGTGGTTGACCACCACTGGCTAATACACAATCTTCAAAATTAAAGTCAGCGGGGTCAGTTATTCCTTGGAAAACATTAGAAAGTTGATAGTTAGGAGATCTGACAAATGGGTTTTCCACGTCAATTGATAAATATTCAACGAATGGTGTTTTGAGGCTGCAACTTTCTTTGACTCAACAATGAAGGGTACTCAATCATCTTGAGTCCAAGGTTTTTCCTTCCATTCCTAGTAAGGATGCAAGATTGCAACAAACGTTCAATGCTAGCAGGGGTTAAGTCAAGAGGCTGTGAGGTCCAGGGGTGAGATCCAAATATGTTAAATTGACTCACTTGTTGAGCAGGTGTTTGTACGGGGGTCGGTTGTGGATTGAGAGTTTGTTCAGGGTTTGAGGACTGGGACTCACTTTGTCGTGAATGGTTTTTCAACGGGTTTGAATGGGTAGGGTTTTGTAATTCTTTGTTGGCCATTCAATTCAATGGCCCTCCTTCTAGTGCCATTTTTGTTAACGGGTCTGATTGGCCTATCAAGCAAGGGAGAGTGCTCGATGGAAAATCCCAATTAGGCTTACTCTCATTTGGGATAACACTTCCGACCAGTATGTGGGCCTGGTTGCTGCTCTAAATATTTTTAGTTATGAATATGATAACATAATGTTCTAAGATAAATTTTAATCTAAGTTTAAACAAACTATTTATGATTAATCTAAATTAATCTACCCTAATGCTATTTTATCCTATCCCGATTAGGAGCAAAAATAACAATAAGAGTACAATAGGATATTATGTTATTAATGACATAAATAGTTCATGTCTTTCAAAAACATATTAAGATAATAATGCTACAGTTAACATAAAAAAATGTTTTAGACTGTCCATTGGATGTAGCTTGGGTGGTTGGGAGGAATGATCGTTATCCTCCCCACCTAGGTTCAATTCCTTGTAAGTGACATGTGATGCCCTTAATGGGTCTATAAGATACTCTTGTTGTTGAGTATATTGCTCATGTTGTTGAGCAATCAATATCCCACCAATCCTGGCCTCCCCATGTTCTCTCGCGGATTTCGGGGGGGGGTTTCTGTGGGCATAGCGAGCTACCGGTCTTCGGTGTCGTGAACCACATGAAAAGAAACAAATTGTTTGAGACTAAATATTTTCATAGTTAGTCATATTGTTGTTGAGTTTTCTGGATTAAACTTTGTCTAATGTTTTGAAATGTCCAACGTTTTGAGTGGACACTCCACCCATCATCAGGGACAAATGAAGCTAAAGAATAGTAAAGAGTGCCAAGAGCTCAAAAGATTAAACGGTTAAGAAAGGAAGAGTTAACCCGTTATCATGTACCAAAATTAAGTTAGTGAAAAATTAAACTGAAAAGAATAATTAGTTAATATTTATATTTATGTTTGTTTAACTTGGAAGAATAATTATTAGAGGAAGATGAAATAAAGGTATTAAAAGATAAATTAAAATTTTTGTTTAGTTAAAATAATTTAAATTGAATAATTAATAATAAGAAAGGATTGAAATAAATTGGGAGATAGAGAGGGGAAAAAACCAGGGAAGGGAAAATCAAATGGTAAGGAAGGGAGGAGGAGAAAATTAAAGCCGAAAATTTGAATCAGTTTGAATGTCCTAGATGATGAGTAATAGGCTTCCAAGAATGACTAAGTTTATAGCCATCCTCTCGATTAAAATTATCTAGGTGTTTTTCATTTTCGAGAGCCTCTCTAATGATGCGTGAGGTGTAATGGGGTGCAGAGGCTAGGATTTTAGTTTGATCAAAACAAATAAGGTGTTTAGAATTAAAGGAGTGCTCAACGATAGCAGATTTAGAGGTGTGGTTGTGGGTTGTGTCGGCAATATGTTCCTTAAGCCGGGCTTTAAAAGATCTTCCTATTTGGGAATTGTTATGAACAAACGGAAGGCACTGCCATGGGGTCTTCCTTATCTCCTGCAGTAGCCAATATCTTCATGGAACATTTCAAAACTCTAGCCATAAACTCTTGGCATCTCAAACCAAAATGTTGGTTCCGTTTTGTCGACGATACCTTCGTCATTTGGCCTCACGGTCAATCCTCCCTTAATGCCTTTCTCCAGCATCTCAATAGCATTTCCCCCTCTATAAAGTTTATGATGGAAATGGAAAAGGATAATTCTCTTCCCTTCGTGGATGTTCTTGTTTCTCATAAGACTCTTAAACAACTTTTCCGGACCGCCAAGGACAAGATAGACCTAATGTTGTTGAAATAATGTAACTGCGAAGAGCATTCTTATTATTATTTTATTATTGGATTAAATCCCCATTGTGGATTAATCATGTCATTATTATTATTATTGTTATTGGATTAATCCCCATTGAGGATTAATCATGTCGGTAATTGTATAAGGACCAAATCCCATTTTGCGGATTGGTCATCGGACAATTACAAAGTGCAGAATAAGAAGTCGGCCCCGACAGTTATAATGGAAGACCCAAAATTAATTAAAGGTGGGTTTACCCACCCAGAGTGAGAGGTTGGCCCTGCCAATTGTGACCTTTCACACGTGCCAGTTTGATATAAATAAGAGGCTAGTGCCTCACTTCAAACACACACTCACTTGCTCATTCTCTTATGAGGCAAGCTGCAATTACCAGTTGGAGAGAGGAGAAGAAGGGTGGCACATCTCTTGGGGAGGANTAATCCCCATTGAGAATTAATCATGTCGGTAATTGTATAAGGACCAAATCCCCTTTTGTAGATTGGTCATCGGACAATTACAAAGGGCAGAATAAGAAGTCGGCCCCAACACTTATTATGGAAGACCCAGAAATAATTAAAGGTGGGTTTACTCACCCAGAGTGAGAGGTCGGCCCTACCAGTTGTGACCTTTCACACGTGCCAGTCTTGTATAAATAAGAGGCTAGCACCTCAATTCAAACACACAACTCACTTGCTCATTCTCTTATGAGGCAAGCTGCAATTACCAGTTGGAGAGAGGAGAAGAAGGGTGGCACATCTCTTGGGGAGGAATTTCTGTATTGGTTTGAGTTATCTCTTGAACATTGTATAAGCTATTTATGATA
>JASDQU010438449.1:1017-25428 GCA_032191745.1 Picea mariana
TCTATTAAGAGAGGCATCTAGAGGAAGATCCTTCTAGAAGCAGAAGCTTCTATTAGGTCTTCTTACATACACCTTATTCTATTTTATTGAAAGGCCTTATTAATATTGACCTTTATTACATCCGAATACATTGATCTACCTATGTGCAGGTTAGGACCTTAACAAACAAAGTTTGCTCGAAGAGATTACAAGGTGACAAAATGATTATGCTTCGTATGTTCCTGCATAAACAAATCATCCTGTGTAAAAAATGTCAGCAATTCCTTAAAAAACGATGATAATCGCAAAAAACAACAAATGATAGGTAATATAAATGTGAAAAAGGGTTAGAGAAAACTAGTTTGCAAATGGTAAAATGTTATTTTTTGGTAAAATTTTAGTTCATTTTCACCTTTCACTTGTAATTTCCCTTTTCACTTAAGTTTTTTCCCATTTGGAGCTATTTTTCTGGCATCAATTGTGGGAGCTACAGGCCTTCATTTTCTATTCTATCTAGACCAGGTTAGAGATATGATCCTACTCTTTATTTTCAATGCTTTCATGGCTATTTTTATGCAAATTTTAACTATTTTTGGGCTCCTTGGGAACCTCCAATGCGCCCTACTAGGGTTGCGCTCCCTGAATGCATCGTGAGGGGAGCCATCTCAGATATTGGTGCCCTGGTGAATTTGAATAGGGGGCACCAATGCTCTGTAATAGCTTGTAGGGGGGCGCTAGATGCAAAAAATAAAAATACTTCATGGTTTTCTTGTTTAGGAGGGAATTTTTTTGACTTGGAGAGTTTAACTAATGATATTTAATGTTGATTTGTAGGGATTTATAGCCAAAATTATTGAATGGAAGGAAAGAGAGCATGAGAATGATGATATGGCCACATTACATGACCCTCATGCGAGGGAAGCTCTCCAGAACTATAGGCTATTGAAATACTTCAAGATAGAAAATATGTGAAAGGAAATACTTATCCTTGAGCATCTGATTGGATTATGGGATGCTTATGAGAAGGAATTCTGAGTGGGATCTCACATGTTGGATATTGAAATTGAGGATGTGTATTTTCTGATTTGGCTCTCAAGGAGATGGGCACCCATGATCCTATCTGGCCATTGGACCATGCCACAACATACATATGAGTGTATAACATAGTTTTGTGTGCTAGGATCGCACAAGGAGAGTGGAAGGATCTCGATCAAGGATGTGAGGAATCTTCCACTATGAGCTATCATGTTTACTATTACCAAACTGGTAGGAAGAACCAATCCCCATCTCGCTTCCAAATCACATATGGAATATTCTGTTTAGTACCTTGAGTTGATGATCTTTAATTGGTGTGCAGAATTTTTGGCAGATGTGAAAGATCATATTTCCATATGTAGAGAAGGAAAACATAAAGAGTTTGGGTATGGATATTTCCTAGTATCCTTCTTCTTGGAGCTAGTACCACATATGAAACCATAGGTTGTGTTGATGGACCATCATGTATCTGAGCCCCAGATGGAGAGGTGGACCATTCTTTCACCTTGATTGGGGAATGAGCCCTCATATTTTTCTTTTACTATTGGCTTCTTCTCATGGTGGAAGAGGCAGATCATGATGGTGGAGGAATACCCTTATGTTGGAGTTGATTTTAGGGGCAGTGCGGATCTAGTTCTCCCTGAAGAGGCATAATGGAATACATCTGGTAAAACACGAGATATCATGACCTTGCAAAAGTATATTTTTTGTTTTATAAATATTCTTTTTTTTTGGTATAAGGAGGGATTTAAACATGTTTGTTTTCATCATGCAGATAGAGGGATGGCTCGTCCAGCTGGAATGTCACCATTTGGATGACACGGTGGTGCCCAGGTAGTAGTGGAGGCAGGTGGCGGAGCTGAAGGACTTTGCAAGGCAGAAAGGAATCTCAGGGGGCTTACCATGGGTGTCCCCTCTATGAGATTACAGGATGTTCCTTTACACCTGCAGAGACAAACAACTGGTGTACCCGAGAGTCTTCGTCATCTTTTGCAATGAGTAGCTAGAGAAGTAGTGTGCTATCATGAGCACAATGTAGTACAGTGAAACACGTATAGTTTCCTGTAGTCTTTCTATGATGATGTATGTGGATAATATCCCACATTTTTCCACTCTATGTACTTTTTGGACTATATTAACACACACTTTTTCTATTTATATATAGATATATATATATGGGTTTTGTCTCAGTTGCTTATGTTACAATGATGTGATGTTTTTTATGTTTTATGTTTATGATTTTATGATCTTGAATATTCATCTATGTGTGAGATGCCAATCCAACATGTAATTTGCTAATGAATCTGTAATGGTATTGATTTATCTCGGCATGTGTTCGTATTCTACATGAGTAAAAAACCTTTAGATGATGAACCCTTAAGTAGAGACATACCAGTACTGGATTACGTATGGTATAAACATGGTTAAGTTAACAAACCACATGTTGGGAATCAAGGCTAATGATTATTTGAGATATGACAAGAGAGGTGGCCTTAGTCAAAAGTTCGATAACGATGTGATATTCTACAACGTTATTGGTTGTAGGTCCAAGACAGGTCCCTCTTAAGATCACCAACTTGCCAGAATGGTAAATGGTCCAAGCTGCAGAAGCTAAGTTCTGGATATGTTGGCTAGCGCCATCCGCAAATCCAAAATGCATAGGGAAAGATGATAACATCTTCACTTTTAGGAAAAAAGCAATGTATAAGAAACTAAGGATGAAATAAAATGCATTCACGCAAAAGAAAAAACACACCAAACCAAAACATATGGTACAATAATGTACAAAGCACATATGAAAGATTTTCTAAGCATAGTATTTTTTCAGGTAGAGCTCGTTGCGAGGCTCATTGAGAGGGATTCCATCATAATTGATTATCTCGTAGGAACTTTTTTGTAGCACACATTTTATGATGTAAGGTCTATGCCACATAGGCTCTAATTTGTATGGTTATTGGAGGACAAGGTTGTCCTCATATTTTGGTGATATTTGTATTGGCTTAGAGGGAAAGGTAGTCCTCATATTTGATGATATTGTATTGGTTGGAAGGGGTAGTTTTTCCCTTAAGATTTTTGAATTTGACAAGGTTACAAAACAAAAATTTTGTTTCTCTTGTGTATTGATGATTCATCTCTGATATTGTTGTTTCTGCTGCATATGTTTTTAGTTAATAACTTTTAGTGTAAAATTGTTCAATGGTAACAGCTAGGATTTTAATGTTAGTTCACTAGGAAGCAATTTTCAGATTTGAAAATTAGTCACATAAGGTTGCATGTGAAAATTGATATGGTATCAGAGCTTGGGATTTGAAGAGAAGGGGAACATATTTGAGACACATAACTGCTACAATTTCTTGTAGAGTTCTTGTTTTTTTTGTGGGCATGTCAAGATGGTGAACAAATTGAAGCTTGAGGATAGGTTGGAAGGGGCAACAAACTTCTGGTCCTGGAATGATAGGGTTCTTATCTTGTTGGAGGAGAATTACCTCAAACAGTATGTTGAGGATTTGGTCCCTATCCCAACCGATCCAGTATATTTGGCATTCCATGAGAAGATGAAAGTGAAGGCCAAGAGGGTGTTGTTATAATCCGTGAAGGATCACTTGATTCCTCACATTGCTGAGAAGACATTCGCCAAGGATATTTATGATGCTCTGGTATCTTTATACCAAAATGGGAATACATGTAGGATGTTAGATTTGAAGTATCATCTTCAAGTTGTCAATATTTCCAGTGAGGACATGGTTGTGAACTATCTTGTGAAGATTATACAGATTTGATATTAGCTCATGGCCATCGGTGATAAGGTGGAAGATGTTCAGTTTGTGAATGTGGCATTTAGAGGACTTCCTGGGTCTTGGGAACCACTTTTGTCAGGGATATAAGCATGAGAGAAGTTACCAGACTTTGATAGAATATGGATAGATTGTACCCAGAAGAAGACCCAGTTGATGTCTAGGGATGATATCGATGGTATGGTGAAGATTAGTAGTGATGAGAAACAACCCCTTAAAACTTGCACTAGGAAGGGAAATAGAGGTTCTCTAGAAAGAAGGGGTTCTCCTAGGAGAAGGGATTATCTTAAGAGAGAAGCATATTCATAGTACAGATGGAAGGAGGATCTTAGTAAGATCAAATGTTTTGAGTGCCATGAATTTGGGCACTATGCTTCATAGTGTCCACATTAGAGGGGAAGGGGAAGAAGGAAGAAAACATCAACAATAGAGGTTGATGAGGTTGAAGACATGTTCTAAAGAGAGATATTGTTGGTCTCCACCCTTTTAGGTACAATTTCCAGTAGGGGGACATGGTTGGTGGATATCCAAGCATATTTCCATATGACAGTTGCACCAGAGTTGTTTGACAAATTCACATAGACTAGATCATATTTGGTTGTAGAGCTTGGTATGGGAACCAAGCATGCAGTTTGAGGATCTAACATAGTATTGTTCCAGATATATTCATGGGAAGTGATGAGGGTGTGAAATGTGTTATTGGTGCCAAAAATCAAGAGGATTGTTCTCTCAGTCTCAGATATTGACAAGAAGGGCCACCATATATTGATTCAAGATGGAAAGGTGTTGTTTGTGCCTAGGCAATCTAGCTTCGGATCAATAATGATTCTTGGAGTTAGGGAGGGAAAACTATATAGGCTGAGAGGCCAACCTATGTGTGTTGTGACCAGAAGGAGTAGAGAGACAGATGATGAGGAGTGGGTAGATCCACCAATGGTGAGGTAGGTGACCCCACCAATAGCACAGGTTCATAGAGAGCAAGTAGCTCCATCAATGGTGAGGCAGGTGGCCCCACCAGTAGCACATGTTCAAAGGGAGAAAGTAGCTCCAACAATGATGAGTTAGGTAGCCCCATTAATAGTTTCGTCTCAGAGGGAGCCATAGTTCAGAGGGAGTCATCCCTCGGGATCTATTAGGGAGGAAAAACTTCCCAAGACTATTCATAATAGACTAGACTTCAAAGGAGGTCAACAAGTTCTGAGGGAGTTGAGATTCAAAGGGATCATACAGACTCATAGGTAGTCTGATATCAAAGAGAGGTAGTTGGATCAAAGGGAGAGTCATCCATTTAGAGGGTTTTCCCCCTCAATTTCAAGTGGGAGAGAATCATCTTCCAAGATTGAAAAGAAAGCATCATAGGTTGAGGAGGACAAATAAGATATTTAGAGGTAGAAGGCTTCTAGGAGTTGTGTTCTCTCCTTGAAGGATTCATTTGTTTCAATAGGTTTTTCTACAGTGACAGAGAAGGCAGCTAGTCAGGAAGAATGGGGAGAAAGATTTTCTTCAGTCACAAAGGGAGAAACTAGTGAGGCATACTAGACAATAGGATCTGCTTCGGTGATGGAGGGAGAATCCAGTTAGGAGGATTGGAGTGAAGCTTTGGTAGAGGAGATAGATTCACTTCTAGTGTGGGAGACATAGGTACATCTAGATGATGGTGGATGGCATACCTCCCTCACTAAGAGGGAGTGTTGTTTATTTTATCTTCGGGAGGTATTCCCACAAGAGGCCAAGGTGTCAAGCATGTGGGAATATTTTTTGGCACTAGATTAGTCTTTCATTTCAGATAAATATGCCTCGAAATGAAACCAAGGATTCATGGGCAAGTTGGTGGGATTTATGGGCTTGTGATGGGGTTTCACACCCACAAAGAGGATTAAAGTATTATAATTAATTTTTGAGTTTAGAAGGGGTGCCTAAAATCACTCATTGGACTTGTATATAAAGGAGAGAAGTCATTGTGACATTTTATCATTGTGAAAAGGATGGAGTTAACATAAGTGAGTCTACACTTATGTTAGGAGGCTCGGTGATTTCAGCAAAGGGAAATTTTTCATGGTGGAAAATCTATCCTAGAGGAAGAGAAGTCGCCAGGAGAAAATTGTATGGAGGTGTATGTACAACAGTTTTTTGTATGTACGTGGGTTGTGGGTTGGCACAGTCATGTATGTACACCAGTTGCAGGTGGGCGAATCACATATGTACACATGTTGCATTGGGCACAGTCACATATAGGTGGGTTGTAGTCGATCAAATCACGTATGCATGTGGGTTGTAGTAAGGAGGAAAGCATACATTGTTTTATGGGAAGGTAAAGGTCTGTACAGGATGACATGTGACATCATCGATTCATGCATGTGGTCTGTAGCAGAGTTGTGGGCAGAGGAATTTTCCAATAAATTTCTAAGTTTTGGTTTTCAGATTTGTATGGTTATTGAAGGACAAGGTTGTCCTAAAATTTTGGTGATATTTGTATTGGCTGAGAGGTCAAGGTTGTCCTTAGATTTGATGATATTGTATTGGTTGGGAGGGTTGGTTTTTCCTTCGGTATTTCTGAATTTGAAAAGGTTATAGAACATAAATTACATGTCTCTTGTGCATTGATGATTCATCTTTGATATTGTTGTTTCTGCTGCATATGTTTTCAGTCAATAATTTTCAATGTAAAATTGTTCAATGATAATAGCTAGGGTTTTACTGTTAGTTCACTAGGAAGCAATTTTCAGATCTAAAAATTAGTCACATAAGGTTGGATGTGAAAATTGAAAAACATGAGAGAGAAAAGATCTTGAACTAAAAGAGGGAACCTCGATGAAGAGAGAAATGAAGCCACCTACAAAAACAAATAATGGTGAGGTGATACATGAATATAAAGGCTCTTTTTAAACAAGGTGGCATACCCATGCTTGTGAAATAGTCATGACAAGTATAAAATGAAATAGTCAAGACAAGTATAAAATGGGATCATTGTTAGTGGAGCTAGGACATGATACGTACAAAAGTGAATGATGCTTTTGGGTGTGTGCACAAAGTTGGTGGATGAAAAAGTAACAAGGGGGTCAGCTGGAATGCACACCCATAAGAATGCATGTGCATTCCTGATTTTAGAGGTTTAGAAAATCCTGAACCTCCACTCAATGTGCCACATAGGCACCCTGGTAGGAACACTTGCGCATTCTTAAGAATGTGTGCACGTTCTTAAGAATGTGTGTGTGTTCCAAGGAATGAGTGCATGTTCCTAGAAACACACACATGTTCTTGTTGTGCCCATTTTTTAAGGGACCATGGGCACAATTTATGCCCATTTGCACATCGTGCCTCATGTTTTTAATATTTGAGAAAGTAAAGAGGAGGAGTGGAGGAGGAGAAAGGCCTGGGATATTGCCACCATATTCAATTTAGGCTAGGTATGCTTGATTTTTTATGTTAGCCTGGAAATTTTGATTGTTTTCAACATGTAAAAAAATGAGGATGTTTTTTATCCACTAAGATATGGGATTGGTCCATATATATTTATTCATGGATATTTATAATGAAAAATGTATTATTAACATATATTTGATTAATATGCCAACTAAGACTTGAAGAAACATAAACAATTATTTGAATAGTATTCATTTTTTATTTGAATTTCTCTATGGCCCCATTTGAATTAAATTTTGTCTTACAAACCCATTTGGAGCCCCATAACATTTATTCATTTAGTACATGACACACGATCCCATTTTTTGGTTCTTCATCATTGCATCATATTCTACATTTAATTATCAAAATTGAACCCTTCCCAACCCTTCCAAGGGGTTCAAACCCATCCTAGAAGGGTAATTAAAAAAACACCCTTAAAAAAATGTAAATTTTTAAAATCACTTGTCATTTATGAAGGGAAACAAATATTATAAAATTTCAAAAGACGAGTCACATTTTCAACAACCCATCAATCTCATTTCCAAATCTCAGATGCTAAGTAATAATTATACCTTTCATATCATATGAGGATGGATGTGAATCATGAGAAATATTCGTGATTCAACACTCATTACTTGCCTTGGCATGTAAAGACTAAAATCATCTCTATTCTTGTTGGCTCTCATTTATTCCTTGATACAGTGCACCTTTTCAAAATATAAAATCAATCATAAATTTCACACCTATATAATACTATTACTATATTGGCATATCCAACATCTTGAGTATCACTTATTATAAGCTTCCAATAGAATGTTGGACACCATATCTTTGTGTATCCTCACTTGATTTCATGTGCTATGTGCATTTTTTTATCCTTGTCAATATGATAATTGGAATAAAATTTAATGCACATGCTTAATCTAATCAAATCCCACACTTAACATATTGTCATTTCCTTTGTTATATTTTTCTCCTCTCTTGGCTTTGCAAAAATATGAAACAATTAGTCATGGGTTATGGATGTAAATTCCAATGGCATTGAAAACATATTAGCAGGGTTCACTACAAATGTGTGGTTCATTGACAATTTTGAAGAGAACACAACAAAAATTGATGAACCTCAAATAACTGATGTCATCTCTCTTTCTTCATGTTCACATAGTCCATCTCTCTAAAAACATATAACATGTTAATAAGTCTAGCATAGTTATAACATTGGTATCTAATTTTTTATTATTATTTAAGAACATTCATTGGCCTCTCGACCACTTAGTATAATGTTCATGAAATCCATGTTATTGAAATATATACTTAGAGAAAAATACACATAATTAATACTTGAGTGCAAATCTCTCAATAATTCACTAATCTTGTATAGGTTTTTTTCAAGTTCATTGTAAAGATAACACATAGTTTTTCTTTGTTTTACATAGAATTATGTTAATAATTTTGTTGGGATAAAATGAAATTGTTGTTTGTAATACCTTTTTCATAAGTGCACTTATTAAATTGCAGCAAATATTACTAAAATGGAATCTGGAGATAATGAAAACCTCCCACAACCAAACCAAGGAGAGGAAAACCCCAACCCACCACAACCACCAAACATGAACACATATATTGATTAGGGGTTGACTACAATGAGATAACTTGTCAATTATTTAAGGAGAACGAAATAACCTAGCCAATATTTCTTGGCCACTTCATTGGATGTCATTGTGAGGTCCATTGCAAGTGCCCAAGGGAAATTAAATTCTATTTTTAAATACAGGGCTACAATGTTCAATTTTTACAGGACTGGACTCGATACAAACCAAGTTAGAGACTTGGCTATTTCAAAACAAGATTCGATGTATCTTTTTATTGATCCTTGATCTGGAAAACAACCACATGTCACGATGAAACACATTTGTACTGACTGGTGCAACCACCCACAAATTCTTCAAAACTAGATGGATAGGTGGTTCATGTTATTTGATAAACCTCCCAGCAATAACAACGAGGTGCCTTTATATTTTTTTATAAAATTATGGGCGGAATTTATTTTGGGTCACTATGTCAACTACTTCGACATTAGTGACTTTCAGGGAGTGGGTTTAGGGTCCACACAAGTGTTATGAGGAAAATCACTCTATGGCATGGGGTAAACCACAACAGATGGAATGACACATAGAAATAAACCCTAATCCCAAGCATGTTCTATAAATGAAATTCTAACAAGACAAGATCAAGAGCCTACCTCATCCAGACGTTCGATGAAGACCACCATTGAGCACACAACTCAAAGATTTATACCTGCAACTTGTCCTCAACAACCAATATATGCAAGCATATGGTGATAATATATAATGTTAGCATATAAAATAGAATAATCCATTAACATTCATGACAAATATGCCCATGGAATAATAATTCAAATATTTGCAAGATATCAATTGGACGAGAAAAGAGTATTTCTATTAAAAATTATCAACATAAGTTTATAAGTGACAAAATTATTTAACGACACACATCAGAACCGAGAAACTAAGTCCCTCTAGCTGGGCCTCCACCACTTCAATCCTCCACCAAAGGAAATCTCATATAAATGAGACAATGAGGTTCTCCATCAAAGAAGGAAGATCTTGGGGGCTGAACAATGTGTTCAAACTTTCAAGGATAAAGGGATGCAAACTCAATTTGGAGTGAAATTTCTCCAGAGTATCTTTTCTCTCAAAAGTTGAATTATCTTCTCTTTCATGGCTTGGATATGGCTCAATTTATAGCCTTCAAATGGAACTGAAGGGTCGAGTCACAGTGTTTCTAGTATATGGAAGGTCAAGGATCATGGATCTCGTGACATGACATGAAAACCTGACATAATTTTTAATTTTTAGCACCAAACCCGTTGTACACGGGTTGTAATGGTGCAACCTGCATATACACATGCTCTCTAATTGGTAGGGCGTGTATATGTGAAAAAATATGGTTTTTTATATCTGGAATGTAGAAAAGAGGACTTTGAGTCTGCATAGGGAAATGGAAAGGCCATCTAAGCAAGTTGCATGGGGTGAGGAAAAATTTTGTATAACAACAAGACTGAGAGCATGTTAGGTTTGATCCCATGTTAGGTCCTTGTCCCCATAGGAGAAGGCCTAACCCCCCTTCCCATATTCATCATGTTGTAGAGGTATTGTGGTAGGTACATGTAGCTCTATCATCCTTGACTCAGAGCCTAGTGAAACATGGTATCTTTGTTGAACTATCTCGATAGGAGGTGCTTGGGGGTCACATTGATAGAGGGGTCATACCTTCAACCCCTAGAGCAGAGTGCGGTGAGGAGAGGGAACATGGGAATAATAGTCGTCCATGTGAACCTCATAGATGCTCACTTTGTAGGAAGACTTTTTATGGGCCTATGGAGGCCAATGGACAACAAAGCTTCATGGATAAGGTTAATATCTTAGCCATCTCTATGTTCTTCATTGTCATATATTTATATAGTATTCTGTGTATTTATTTCGATATTTTATCGTATGATATTTTGCAGTATCTACGACCATATAGTAGAATATCTACACCAATAGATGCATCAATGTCTGTCTCCACCAGTAATGCAACAATAGAAGAATATTTCTCATTAGGTGTACCCCATACACATGTATGTGTCACATTTTATAAATTCACCATAGTGATTTCTTTATTTTCTGGCAGCCTCAAATTTATAATGTTCTTGTGTTTCTATAGTTTGTGTGGCCAGGCAGTGCTAAGAAATGTCCACCTAGTCTGGACAAGTCACCTGCATCATAGGTATCATGTGTAGAGTTAAATCTCATTTAAATCTCATTTTTTTGTATTTATGTTGTTGAATTTTACTATTTGGTACTAATAAAAATATTATTAATATGTATGCAGGTTGTTGATATTTTTTCTAGTTATAGTACTAGTCCAGTCCTTGGGCACCTGACCATAGCTTCTAGGTTACCTTACTCCAAGACAAGGGTTATTCCATCACTTGTATATCTCGTGGTGGTTCATCACCACCCACCCTTGGAATATTTCTTATTCCATGCATCGTCATTGGATGCACCCACAGGCCACTCATCCAGACCACCTCTTCCATCACATCCATCCACATTCAATGCACCTGTATGTGACCTTCCCCCATTTTTATAACCCCCAATACCTATTAACCCCCTATTACCCTACATCCCCCCCAAATACCTACAATATATTGAATCTATTTTTCATAATTTAAAAACCCATTTTATGAATGAATGTGATAAGATATTGGTCAATAAGGTGAAGCCCCCCGTGTTTGCAACATAGAGATTTTGAATTGAATTTGAAAATTCAAAGTGATGTAAATATGGTGGTGAAATATTTTTTGAATCTCAACATGAGAATTCATGTAGGATTTCCCTTTCACTCTCACACTTTTTAATGATATTAGACAGGCAATAAAGAAGGATAATAAGCAATGCTTTTGATTACTATAAGAAAAGGGTGTGTTCCTAATTAGATCAAACCAAGAACATGGAATGAAGTTGATAGGTTCAAATGGCTTGTTGAAACCTATCTTTTGTGCTAAATAAGTTTCAATGTGTGTACTTGGAACATATTGAAAGAGCCTAAAGTCAATTATAATATTACCCTCTTCTATATGAAAAGGAATCATGTTCACTTTTCCAAAGATTTAGCGACAAAGAATGGTGTAAATAGTAGGATTCCCAATGACTATGAATTGTTGATATATTTGGATGTACAAAAGGATTTACAATATGGAATGAAGATTTTCATTTACGAAAACAAAAGTGATTTTGACATAGAGGTTTAATGGTGTTGTACTGCCTAAATATTTTATAATGATAGTGTTGGCACAGGGGCAGACCCAGGGTTCAACGCTTCAACAACACACCAAAAAAACCCTAACTACTGGCCCTTTCGGCAACACCTGCGAAGAATATGAAGTCTCACCTGAGGTAGAGGCAGGTGTGGTTGCAGGACTCAAGTGTCTGCAACCTAGCCGGGACACAGATTTGTAATTACAACACTCTAGCAAAGAACTTATAAGGTATCATTCATTAGTACTTAACCTTTATTCACAGTGTAGATAAAACCCTAATTACAGAGCCTCACAGTGTTCACCAAGATCTAACACATTCAAGCACTTAGAATATAGAGATAAATCAGATCTAGCATTCATTCACATGGTCAAGCACTAAGCTATCATATTAGATGTATCTAAGAATTCAAGGTAAGCACAAAGCATAAATCATATGAACAATACCACAACCATAACGCACAAAGCAACCATAACACAGGATATACGTAGTTCACCCCCATCCCGGGGCTACATCCACCAACTCTTCTTCTCTTTATTTTCTTATGTCAATCATCTACATGCACAGAGCCACAAAATTTTACTTCACATAGGATAGGAGATCTGCGTGCACTTCACTAGATCCTCCTTCCCCGAGCTAGGTTATAGCACAAAGCCTTTCTTACAATTACTTGCTCTTAGCTCTGCAAGTTCTCAACACAGTATGCACAAAGCACTTACAACTATCACTTGCACTTAGCTCATCGACTACAATTGAATCAACTCATTAGTCACCACCTCCTTCTTACATCGCCTAGATTTCTATTTATACATTACAAAAGGGCCTAAACATGGGTAAACCCATGGGTCGACATCCCCATACCCCTTATAGAAACCCAAAACCCAAAAATCCCTAAACAAGGGGTTGAGATCCTGCGATCTCCACTTTGACTTGTTCTTCGCCTTTGATCAGCTTGTCGAAGTCCCAATCATGACCACCGTTTCCAAAAAACCTGGTCAAGGGCCAACATGCCCCCAACACTCACTTGTGACTCGTCCCAAGTCACTCTGCTCTGGGTAATTTTTCCTCAAAATCCTCAAGCTTGGCTCAAGACGCTTTGACCTGCTGCTTCACCAGGGCCTCCTGCTCGGTGAACTCATGAATAACTTCCTCGTTCATAGGTCCTTCCTAGCATTGTTCGACTATAGTTACTACTTGTTCCATATCTGCTCCTCGTCCTTCAATCTCCTCAAACAGTTGTCCATCTTCATCCTGATGGGTTGGATCCTCTAAGTCACTTCCATGACTTTTCTTTGTATTGCATGGACCTATTATTGGACAATGCATTGTTCCTAGGATCTTTTCATCCTCTAGATTGCTGACAGGAACTTCAACTACGCTTGAACTGATGTTGCTTGCTGATTTTCCTCCTGGAGTTGTGACTCTAGTGTCTTTAATTCAGGGTCCTTGGTAAGGCACTCATAAGTCTGTGCACTTCTACTGCTAAGTTGTTTACATTCCAAAGCTAATGCTTTGGTTCTCTCAACTGTGTTTTTTGTAATTTATTCTCTTTGGTCTCGCACGTCCTACGGAGTGCTTGGCACTGTTTGTATCTCTAGATCTGTTATTCTCTGTTGAAGTTGCTAGATGGCTTCAGTAAGCTTCACTACTTGATGCTCCACTGGGTCTTCCTCCTTTTTCTCTAAGCTCATAACAGAGAGAACTTCTCTGTTGACTGCTTCTTTGACTTCGACTTGCTCTGCGAGCAGTTGTTCTTTCTCTTGTTGGATGTGCACTTTCTCCTCTTTGAACTTTGTTTGGAGGTCATCCTTCTCCTATTGTGAAACCCTAGTTTTCTTGATGGCTTCCTCCTATACTTGCTTTAGATCCTCTGTGGCCTACTCTTTTTCTTCTTGGACACGACGAAGGTGAATTTTGGTCGCATTGGCTAGTCGGCGGAGTTGGGCAGGCTCATCTCCCAACTTTGTTTCTTCTGATGGCAGGATCCCAGTGGACACTGCATAGCTAGTGTGAAGGGCCTGTTGTACCCCTCTCATCTCTGCATCAATCCTTTCATACATGGCTTCATGTTTTTCTTCACTACGTTGTAAAATATCTTCTGAGTTATCTGAGACAGTAGCGATGATTAGCTCGATATTGTCCCTCGATATTGTCTGTCATGAGCACAGTCTAAAATGGTGGTTTAATAGATTTGGACTTATTCCATGGTGTGGGTTTCATAGGGGAAACCTTCCTCTTCTTAGACATCTCTGTTTCATCAAGGGGATTCTGAGGCAGTGTTTCTTCTCCTTACTTCTGCTTATTTTCTTCTCCTTGGTCCTCTTCCTTGTTTACTTCGTCATCACATCCTCCTCCAGGCAAGTCTGAAGCAGTCTTTTCTGATGCATTGCTCAACTTTTGTACCACTTCTTTGTTCTTCCTTCTGCTACTTCGAGGTACATCATATTCTTCATGGGTGACCATCATACTTTTGAGTAGGTCGGGATTGGATAGTTCGGCCTAGTCGACTGGGACAAGGAAATCTGCAGGCCATTCCTTAGTGATTTCTTCCATGTCCTCCTTTGTAAGCTTGAAGTAACTCTACAACTCTTCTTTATGTTCATCTGCATGTGCAGTGATATAAATAAAGTGTTTATCTACGCGGAACCTCGCATAGGGCCTGAACCTGTGAAGGGTGTTTAGTGTCCTATGGGGAAAGGACTCATTAGCCCTCTTCAAATGCAGGTAATAGGTGTCAAACACCACATTTGACTGCCATTTTTTCCCCATATCGCTTGAATACCAGAGCATGGTGAACTTCGTGGCCAAGGGTTCATATGGCTCTATTTCAAGGAAGGTCACACCTTCTGGCATCTCCCAAGCAATGAACATGATGAGGATCAACATCCAACTGAAGTGGAACTTGTAGCCCTGATACTGAGCTTCACAGTAGTCTTTTTCTAGTTGGTTGATGAGGTATCTTGCCCAGTTCATTTGTAGTCCTTCCACGCATTTTTCGGTGAGGTCAATGACAAACCTCGTGACCTGTGTGGGTCTGTTCTTTCTCACTAGCTTACCTGCGATCAACTGGCAAGCTAGGCGCACTGTGTCATTCTGGATGGAGGCTACCTTGTAGCCTTTCTTCCCCTTTTCCACATCGACATAGGTATCTTTAATTGTCTGTGCCAAGGCGCGGTCTGCAACCTTCCCTATGTAAAAAGCTTGTGGGTCTAGCCCTTGCATGCTCAATATGGTGATCTGATAGATAAGCGTTGGATCGACGATGATGCATCGGTCTAGCCACAGATAACCTCCATGGAATCTCAACAATAGGATCTTAACGCATGCATTGACCTCCTGGTGCCTTCCAAAATGGGGTATTTTCATCACGTTTAGAATAGTGGACCTTGTGATGTCCATAGTCCATGGTTGGGGGATGATCTTCAACTTCTTCCCCTTCGTCCTGGTCAAATACCTATGAGGTTCGAGAATGTTGTAGTTATTTCGATCCCCTAGGTTATAGTCGTTGATCTCCAACGTCATAATCTTATCCAGTTGAGGCTTGCCTATGCATATCCCCTTCGAGAGGTATGCAGTGATTAAAGTGTAGTCAAAGTCCCTCGGGACACTGTCACGACTCACCATGGCGGCCAGAGGTGGGATGTAGTTGGACAAGATGGATGGGATTAACTTCGTATTTGCTAAGTAATCGCGATGCTTGGTTTGTTTCTCGGTCACAACTCGAGATGGTCCAGATCCACGAGCATTCAATGAGGAGGCTTGCACTCGCGTCGATGAAGCTTGAATTCCAACGGACATCACCTTTTCAGCAATTAGATCAATTATGATTTCCTCTACTGACTTTTCCACAGCGCTAAGCTCGCTTGACATACACACATGAGATCGAATATCTCAGATCAATGACCAAATGTTCAAAATAATAGAGCAGGTGGTGAAGTCTCAATAGGCACAACTCGATAACAATGAGTTCTCTTGTTGGCTTGGATACAATTCGCAAAAGTGTTCTCAGTGAAAAAGTCGATGGAATAAGTAGACATTGATGTAATGGATCCCTCCAACAGACAAAAAGCCTTCATCAATGCAGTTATGTTCGTTATGGCATAGTCCCAACGGTCCAATGGCGATCTTTTGAATCATAATTGTCATTCTAATCATTTGGGAGCATCAATATAATGGTCATAATGCCTCCAATGGTTATATTTCTCCACCATGGGGAAATGCCAATATGAGTTGCTCTGATATTCCGTCAAAGTTCAAATTCTGGAGACCTTCCTTCTACAAAGTCTTCTCTGGAACTTCCTGTAATTTCTCTAACTTTTCTTTCTTCTTGCTGAGATTTCTATCCTTCTTCCCTGTGATCTACGTCTCAATATTCCTCTTTCCATTCTGATTCTTATCTCCTCTTGGCATAGTAACTTCGCATTGTTGATGATCTTTCCTAGGGTTCAAGGGCAATACTTCTTCTTTGTCTAGGGTAGGTTCTCTACTCTCCTATATAGACAAGTGTTTCAAGTCTTCCTGTGTTCTTTCAAATTTGACATCCAAGTCTCTGGTTTTGAACAACTTTGATCTATTCTCATGTTCTTCAATCAAGTGTGCTATTCTCCTAGTCATGAAATCTTTTAATTCTTTCTTTTTCTATTCTAGAGCTTCCTCTTTTTCTCTTCGGGTTTGATCTTTCTCAATCTAGGTTTTTCCTAGTAACATAGAAAATGGGGTGTAGTTCTCAATAAATTTAACAACCTCAAATTCTTCCTCTGTCTAAGTTCCATGAGAACTCATAGATGTCTGGGTAAGTCTTCCATATAGGGTTATTAGCTTTCCTCTAAATAATCCTATTCCTGCCAATGACAGAATCATAGCAGGCTTTCCCAAAATTTCTTGGGTTCTTTCTGTCATGATATTCACCTGTGTTTCCTCATCTAGAACACAATCTATGTAGAAGTATCCTATTCTTGCTTCTATGCACTCTTTTTCTTTGAATATCTCTGATAAGTTGATATCTTTGTGATCATTCAGGGTTTCTTTCATTTGTGGTAATACAGTCTCTGATTCTTTCTAGGGTTCTGCCATAGTCTTAATCTCTTCGCCTGTCTCATGGTTTTCTTGTTTCGTATTCAGTCTTTCAACCTTAGAAATCATTCTAGGGCAATCAAAAACTTCATGGTCCATAGATTTACAAGAAAGACAAATAGGGTTTCTACCAAGGCATTCCTTAGAAAGATGTCTCAGTCTTCTGCAGTTGTAACAAAGAGTTAATCCTCTCTTTCTCTTAAATGATCCCCATCTTTTCTTGCATTGCACACTAGGAACATAGTATCTAACCTACAAAAAATTATTTTTAGGATCCTGCATCCATTTGTTAGTCCAAACATTCTTTCTATGCATAGGAATAACATATCTTTCACAATTTCTATCGGATCTACTCATATTAAATCTTCTTTCTTCTAGATGTGCCCTTGTTTTCAGACTAGGACAAAATTTATCAAACATACCTAGATCCATACTCTTGAAACAAAAATGTCCACTTATCTTACCTTTATTAGAGAACAAAGCCTCAATATCTCACCTCTTTTCTTCAGATCTGAATTTTCTTCTTAGCACAGAGATTTACCATTCAAGTAGAGTACTGTGCACTAGGGCAACAGATCTACGAATGAAGATTTCTCTTTTCTTCAGTTCCCAGAAATCACAGTTTCATGCCCCGGCAATGGAACCATTTGTTGGCACAAGGGTAGACCTGGGGTTCAATGCTTCAACAACGAACCAACAAAACCCTAACTACTGGCCCTATCGACAACACCTGTGAAGTAGATGAAGTCTCACCCAAAGTAGAGGCAGGGGTGGTTGCAGGACTCAAGTGTCTGCAACCTAGGTGGGATACAGATCTGTGATTACAACACTCTAGCAAAGCACTTAGAAGTTATCATTCATTAGTACTTAACCCTTATTCACAACGCATATAAAACCCTAATTATAGAGCCTCACAGTGTTCACCAATATCTAACACATTCAAGCACTTAGCATATAGAGATAAATCAGATCTATCATTCATTCACATGGTCAATCACTAAGCTATCATATCAGATGCATGTAACCATTCATGAAGGTAAGAACAAAGCATAAATCATATGAACAATACCACAACCATAATGCACAAAGAAACTATAACACATGATATATGTGGTTCACACCCAGCCTGGGGCTACGTCCACCAATTCTTCTTCTCTTTATTGTCTTCTTTCAATCATCTACATGCACAGATCCAAAAAATCCTACTCCGCATAGGATAGGAGATCTGTGTGCACTTCACTAGATCCTCCTTCCCCAATCTAGGTTATAGCACAAATCCTTTCTTACAATTACTTGCACTTAGCTCTGCAAGTTCTCAACACAGTATGCACAAAGAATTTACAACTATCACTTGCACTTAGCTCATCGGCTACAACTGACTCAACTGATTAGTCACTGCCTCCTTCTTACATCACCTAGATTTCTATTTATACATTACAAAAGGGCCTAAACATGGGTAAACCCATGGTCCGACATCCCCATACCCGTTACATAAACCCAAAACCCAAAAATACCTAAACAAGGGGTCGAGATCCCACGATCTCTGCTTCGACTTGTGCTCTACCTTCAACCAGCCTGTCGAAGTCCCAAAATTGGTCAATCATGACCAGTGTTTCCATAAAACCTGGTCAAGGGCCAACATATATAGACACTTAAGTGTAATAGAAATAAAATATATTGAAGAAAGTGTTCCATTTAAAGTTCTTAGGGTAGTGAATTGTAAATGAAGGAAACCAACTATCAATTGTAGTAGGATATCAATAGAATATTTGTTTCCATTGTCGGGCATGGAATTGCAGTTAAAATACATTAATTGTTATCTGACATTTTTTTCATAACCAATGTTTTCAAACATCTTGTTGTCTAGGTTGGATGATACATGAATCCCTTATTTTGTGTTTTTCAATGCAAGCACGATAAATTTGAACAACTTTGTAAAGGTGAGATTCTAGTTGAGTTTCTAATGCAATTTATCCTAGTCATATTGAAAATAAAAATTGATCGAAATAATAAATAATATTTTTCATGTATATTGAGAAATTCATATGTAGGGTGATACAATATCTCAAGATTTGTAGGCTAATTGAAATTTGATATATCATGTTACAACTAGAGAGGCACAAAAAAAGTATGGTGGGCCCATGATCTATAGTTTCCATAATAAAAAGCATTGACTCTTGTACATTTAGTTGTTAAATATATAATTTGTTTAAGCAATATTTATAGTTTCACTTACAAAATGTTGCATGATTATATGGAACCTCAACTCCAACACAATAAACCAATTCCAACGCACAATGAATTGAGTTGAAATAATTCTATAAATCATTGAATGGCATATAAATAAAACATATCACCAAACATAATGAACTTCTACTTCACATAGTGAATTTTCAAGCAATGAATCCCTCTTGCATGCCTCTCAAGGCTACCAAATTAGATAATTCGCTTGTGATGCCTGCCCATGGTTGGTTAAAATAAAATAAAAAATATTATAAAATTATATAAATTTAAGATCAAAGTGTTCATAAAATAATAATGATATGACTCATTAAATATGTAATTTAAATTTGGTTGCTCTACATAGTATAAATTGCTACAAATGTTAGAGTGTTGTTATCCCTTGGCATCATTACCGAGGGTGAGTGGTGCACCACTATTATTTTCACATTATGTAGCATGTAAAATTCATGCACACAATGTTAAAATTTTATAGTGCACGTAAGGTTAAGTGGCTCATTGTTTGCGGTGCATCCACACATTTATTGGTGCACTGAAGGGTGTAGGAAATTTTCACTTATTAAATTTAACTCTCTAGTGCACTTGTAATTTATGGAAGCATTGTGATTGATTCAACATATAAAAGCACCATGGAATAGTGAACGCTGAAATCTAGGGACACACTGTTATGAACATAATATATATAGAAATAGATATAATAAATAATAATTAAACGCATCATAAATGAAAAGTCATGTCTTATCTAAAACGACATGTTTATTCATGAAAGGGAGCCCCCTATGAGGATATATAAACGAGACCTCATTCTTATTGTAATCATCTCATAACATATTCATTATTCATATTATTCATAGTTTGTCTCACACAATGCGTGATTTTTTTAAAAAGTTGGAAAATTAGTAAAATTAATGCCTAGTTTTAATTTTTAAATCATTGCATATGTTAATGAATAGACAAGAATCAATTTACCTAGTCTCTTCTCCACTAAGGAGACAAGGTTTTTGCATAAAGAAAAAATGAAAATTTGTTACCATTTGCAAAATTCCAAAACGAACACAAAATCACTATGAAATTGAGAAATCAAACTATCCAGTAACACTCAATAGTCAGGTGGTCATAGGGGGTTAGTAACAAATGTTTCTTATATGGCTTGAAGCACTAAACAGAATTTTGGTTTGACAATTTTTTTTAAACCCTATCGCGGTGTGGATACCCAAATGAACTAGTGTGTGTGCAGGTATCTAACATATGAGTTATATTTATTTATTTTTTTAACCTAGACATCATTGCATGTGGCAATGTTACACACTAGTGTGGGCTAAATATATTAGACACACCAAATTTATTTTAAGAAAAAATGATATTTTATTAAAAAGTGTTTTAACCTAATTCGGTGCACGTGTCGAGGTTACACACCAGTGAAAATAAATCTATGAAGTGCATTGAGAATGCTTAATATATTGGGCACACTGACAAGGCTTTTTTGAAAAATAATTTACATTTTTTATAAAATATGTTAACCTATGTTGATGCATATAGTAGGCTTATGCACTAGTGTTCATGTTACTGAAGAACATTGATGTAATAATATGGATCAATAACACCTACAAAAAACAATCATGAGAACCTCTAGTTGCTTGACTCTGCTAGAAACCTCCACTAAAAATAGAGAAAGGAAGAAGTGGTTCCACAAAAAAATTCGCTAATTGATGTTTTCCTTGTAGTGATTAAAGCTCCTTATCATAAGTTGGGTATCTACATAACCTTTTATTGAGGTTCTCACTAAGGTAATAAATTGATTTTCCACGTTGAATGAGAATGACAGTGATCACATATTATGAGTTATCCATATCAGTCTCAAACTACTATTGTAGATATGGAAGATTGAGGACTAGAGTTGAAAAAATCCATTGCATTAGCCATCTAAATTCTTGCTTCTTTGTTGTTTTCCATATGATATTAGCTTTGAATCCCCCTCTCATTCCCTGATTGAGGGGCCATGAGATGTGGGAGAACCCCAACACCAACTTGCAAAGTAAATTCGTAAGGCTTGGGAAATCTGTAGAGCTTTGTGAGTGTCATTGGGTTTGGCTAATATTTGATTACTTGGATCATTGCTAGATCCATATGTACACCTTATCAATCAACAACATATCATAAGTACTATAACATTTTCATACTAAATGAACAATTATCTAAGCTACATCAACTTGTGGCAACATAGAGTTTCTCCATCCCAACACTCCTCTTTTGAGTGTCATTTTTTCTTGTGTATGCCACACCACTTGCTTATACCTTTCTTCAACTTTTTGTTTGGTGGGTATTCGCTACATGAGGCTTTTGTTGAGTGCCATTTTTTCTTGTGTATTCCACACCACTTGCTTATACCTTTCTTCAACTTTTTGTTTGGTGGGTATTCAATGCATGAGGCTTTTGTTGTTGATTCCATGAGTGGGTCTCCTTTATTTTCCCTTTATGATGGAAGTTGGAACTCCCTTTATATTTCTTTATCGATAGCTCATTCATATGACTAAACTCTTTTTTTTCCTTCTACTTGAACTTCTCTTTGATTTTGACTGCATATTTGTAGGATGCTCCTAGAGATTGGATGTCCAATAATTCCATCTCAGTATAGATGTGCATGTGTATAATGTTATAATACTTCAAGATTAAATACTTCCATGAGTCTCAATTTTCAATATGTGTGTACAAGGCATGGAATAAGGCATATAATTCCTCTATAAAATTATTTCCTCTTTGATTAGTCTGAACGCAATTTATTGATCATAAATGTTTAACATAGGGAGGTATTCATGAGTAATGAATTACCTATAAATGGTGAGAAATGAATGAAAAATATTTTCTCTTTGATTAGTCTCAACACAATGTTGAGAGAGTTGTGTATATTGATTTATTGATCATAAATGTTTAACATAGGGAGGTATTCATGAGTAATGAATGACCTATAAATGGTGAGAAATGAATGAAAAATATCAAGATAGTTTGTAATGAAAAAATAAACAAGTTAAAAAAATATAAATATTTGATTATTTTAATGTTTTAAAATTATTATTTCTTGCCACCAAAAGTGCTACCATTTTCAAAAATATTTGAAAACCATATTGTCATCTTCTTGGTTTTGAATATTCATTTTGGACTTTTTAAATAATAAACTATGTAGGTCCATCCTAACCCTTATTTTTTTAAGTATCTAGGTTTATTTTATGTTATTTGTGTTGGACACACCTACCACACTTAGCGGGGGGTGAATGAGTGTGGAGCTCTTTTTTTACTAAAACTTCCCTCTTACACAAAACTCCTTAGTTAACAATCAACATATACTCATTACTTCATTGCTGTCATTTATAACCAGTTAGATGTGAACATATATCAATAGCATATATCAACGGTATATCATCAACAAATCATCTCCACAAGGAACACAAAGAACACAAGATGTATGTACAATTTTCTTTTTATTACAGACTTCAATCCTTGGGGTTTATCAGAAACAAGTGAATAGAGTACAACTCTACAAGAGCACCAGCTCTATAATGCAAGACTCAACTTACACCCTCAGTACCAACTGATACGAGGCAACAATCCTCAACAAATACCAATCTATCACAGGTACACGACCTGTCAATAGTGCAGCATGCATGTGTACGTGCCCTGGCTCACTATTGTCTGTGTATGTACACGACCAGTATATAATGCAACATGTGTATCCTTCTGAGCAAATAGGGATTTTATTTGCTTCACTTACTCCAATCCTCTACAACCTACAAGAAGAATTTCTTCTGTCTTCCACTGTCCACACTGACCACCAGCCAGTCACAATACATGAAAACTCTCCAATAGCTTGCTCATGCTCCACAACCAATCACTATGAATGCTAACTCAATCATGTATAAGAAGCTAGTATATCATAGGATTCATATCACAACTGATTCATAAGAGTCCCACTTCTGTAGATGTCCCTACTCTTCAGAACTTGAACTCTAAGCATCCATCTTTTCAAAGATGTCTCCCTTCCTTACTTCATTCCTTCTTCTAGACATGCTATTTGAAGTCTTCATCATGGAATTTCTTCTTGTGTTTCAACAATCTTGGGTTTGTGGCCAAATCCACTATAGCTGTAGCATCTCATGGTGTTACAGTGAACAACAATGTGTCCTACTTGATCACATCTCCAACACCTCATGGTGTTATGAAATATTCCATTATATCTCCTTTCATAATATCTACATTCAAAAGCTTTGTGACCATATCCATTACATGAATAACAATGCCCATGAAAAATGCTTTCATACCTTTGCTTTGGTGTCCCAAAGATAGCTTCTTTATGTCTTCTTTTCTTTGTTCTTTTGAAACTTTCTTTTCCTTGTGTATATGGTTGCTTTAAAACATTGTATTCCTTCTTTTATGGACTTACCTCATGCTTCTTTGAGGTTCTTGCTTCAACATGTGTATCTTTTTCTTTGTATCCAAGACCAAATTTATCACATGGTGATCTTTGACTTTCCAATATCTCATCCAAGATTCTTGAGCTATTCAAGAATTTGTTTGACTTTTCTACCTTCTTTCTAAGGTGAACAACTTCAACTTCTAACTTATGACTTGAATCTTCCTTTTCATTTATTTGATCCTTCAAAATTTCTTCTCCCCTTTTGTCTTCTTCAATTTGGGTCTTGAGATGAATAATACTTTTAAAACTTTTGCTAATCTCATCATCTAGCTTCATATCTTCTTTTTCATTCTTTAGTCTTGTGATCTCTTCTTCCTTTTCTTCTAATTGAGTCTTATTACTCTCTTCTTGTTCTTTGAGCATTCCCTTTAACTTCAATATATGCCTTTGACTCCTCCTAAGAAACTTCTTAGTGTTATATGAAAGATAGTTATAGTGTGTATAAAAATGATCACTTCTATATCTATATAGACCCTCTTAAACTTCTTTTTGAATTTTTAATAGATTTTCTTCTATTCTTTTCATGGGATAATTACCATCAAACTTTACACAAACTGTTTCTAGATCTTCTTCTTCACTTGAAGAGAAA
>JASDQU010438449.1:25472-39072 GCA_032191745.1 Picea mariana
ATGTTCATGATCTTCCTTTTTGCTAACATCAACACCTGATTCTTTTCCTTCATTTGAAGTGTCTTCAAGATCTTCCTTTGTGCTATCATCACTTGATTCTTTGTCTTCACTTGAAATTTTTTCAAGATCACATTTTGAAATAATACAATCAAGGGCTTTTGATGATTATTTACCTTTGATAATATTGATGGAGTGGTCTTCAATATCTTCCTTCTCCTTCTCTCTTTGATATGTCTCCTCTAGCATTAGCCATATATCCTTGGCGGAAGTGCATTGTCCCATGCTCTCTTTGATAGGGCTTGAGATTCCACTAATAATGGTCTTGAGAGACAATGCATCATTCTTCTTTCCTTCCCTTTGAGTTGCAAACTTTGACTTGTTCTTCAACAGAACTGATCCACCAATGGCTGCCTTCCACCAATGGTAGCCTTCCAAATAGTTTTTCCCATTGTCTTCAAATACACTCTCATCTCCATTCTCCAAGTAGAATAGTTTTTCTCATCAAGGATTGTAACTTCAACATCCATTTGTGTGTCTATGGATCTCCTTCAAGCTTGTTAAGTCTTGTAGTGAAGGCTTGCTCTGATACCAATTTTTGGACACACCTACCACACTTAGAGGGGGGGGTGAATGAGTGTGGAGCTCCTTTTTTACTAAAAATTCTCTCTTACACAAAAATCATTAGTTAACAATCAACATATACTCATTACTTCATTGTTGTCATTTATAACAAGTTAGATGTGAACATATATCAGTAACATATATCAACAATATATCATCAACAAATCATCTCCACAAGGAACACAAAGAACACAAGATGCATGTACAATTTTCTTTTTATTACAGACTTCAATCCTTGGGGTTTATCAGCAACAACGGAATAGAGTACAATTCTACAAGAGCACCAGCTCTTTAATGCAAGACTCATCTTACACCCTCAGCACCAACTGAGACGAGGCAACAATCCTCAATAGATACCAATCTGTCACAGGTACGCGACCTGTCACTAGTGCATCCCGCATGTGTATGTGACCTGTCAGTAGTGCATCCCACATGTGTATGCACCCTGGCCCACTATAGCCCGCGTATGTACGTAGCCAATATATAATGCAACATGTGTATCCTTCTAAGAAACTAGGGTTTTGCTTTGCTTCACTTACTCAGATCCTCTGCAACCTGCAAGAAGAATTTCTTCTGTCTTCCACTATTCACACTGACCACCAGCCAATCAAAATACATGCAAGCTCTCCAATAGCTTGCTCATGCTCCACAACCAATCACTATGAATGCTAATTCAATCATGTATAAGCAACTAGTATATCATAGAAATCATATCACAATTGATTTATAAGAGTACTGCTCACTCCATCAATCAACACAAACCACATCACAACAACCATACCAAGAATTCCCTAAGCATTCACTACACAACAAACAATACTATCGATCAAGATAATAATATAACCATACCAGTGTTTCTATGGAAGATCTGAGCCCATAGATCTGGAACCTGCTTCATCATCCAAAATCTTGTCATCATCTTAACCATAGATCTTCAATACCTCATCAATTGTACATGCCCTATCCTCATTCAGCTCGCGTATGTACGCGCCCTGGTCCATTACAGCCTGCGTACACCTCATAAACTAGGGTTTCTGAAGCTCCGAGACTTTTTCCATCAAGATATCCAACATTGATAAAACTTTGGTACATTCATGAGATTCTCCTTGCGTTCTCTCTCTCTCAAAATAGATCCTCAATCATGCTCAAGAGATGCACACAAAAATGCTCTCACAAGAATCTCTCAAAAGAAGCTCTCCATCAATACTCCAAAAGATATTCTCACAAGAAGCTCTCCATTGATCCACAAAAATGATATCTTGCAAGAGACCATAGCTATATTATTTATACTTTTCATCCTCTAGGTCACTTAACCCATTTCTAGGTCACTTAACCTATTTTCCTTATTTTAGGGTTAACTACTTTCCATAAATAGAAAGTTCTCCAATACTTTAACATTTAAATATTCCTTCTTGATTTTGTCACTTCTCTTTATTATTTAAATAATCCTTCCTGACTTTGTCACTTTAATTTATCATTTAAATAATGATTTCTTCTTTTCAAAAACTTTGACTTCTTTGACCATTTGGGGCTTCAAGACTTCACGTGGGGGTCCTCCAATTTCATAAAGCCATAACTCTCAAACCATGAGGAGTTATGTGACATTCCATATACCATCGAAAATGGTATGTCAAGTATTATCCATCTAGGATAGTTTCACCAACAACTTCAATGATCTTCATTTCATTATTCCACATACAAGCATGGGTCCTTCAACCATTCTTCTAGGATAACTCAATCCGCAAAGCGTCTTCCCATGAGGGCTTTCACCATAAGGGGACCACTTTGGAGTTCATCCATTTGTGCACCTTATCAACCATGATAAGACAATTACATCAATCCAACTATGCATCATGTATCGATGAAAACTCATTGATCCATCTTTATCGATTGGTTTCCACTTGACATCTATCATTCTCATCAAGGATAATACATATACATTGTTTATCAATCATCAATCAATAAAGCCTATCAATTAATCCATTGACATCAATCAATCAAACCATTGGCATCAATGAAAACATGATCCAACAAACTCCCCCTTTGGCATTGATGGCAATACCAACATTGATGTCAACACCAATCATTGATGTCAACATGTAGACAAGGCATGTTGTGCATCAATATGACTATCTCTCCCCATTACTAAACATCAATCACATCAATGTGATCATTTCTCCCCCTTTGACATCAATGGCAAAGGGCCATTCTCTTCTTGGGGCTTCTCCCCCTGTCTGGATGCCTCTGAATAATCTCTCTTCTTTATGAACAAGGGATGTCAATCTGATGTAATACTGAATATACATCGCTCATGCTCCCCCTGTGACCATCACTCCCCCTGGAATTATGCCTCTGTGCTATTTCTTCAAATATAGGACTCTTTTCTAGGTATGCATCTGATAAATATCTCCTCCTAGAATCTTGGGAAAAATGACTCACCCTATGGGTATGTCTCCCTCTATATTCTCTACAAGATGAACAATATGCTACTACTGCAATATGACAATCCTTGGACCTATTCATGCATCAAACTCATTCCATACCAAACATCATGAAAGATATGTCAACAATGAAATAGAGAATCATGAGTAAAATATCAACCAAGTACATATTGTACCATAGTGTGTGCTTCATCATGCACAACACCCATGTACATCAACAATGTGACAAAAAGATATAATCCATGGAATGTATCCACCATATGCCAACATGTGCATCTACCAATATGCCAACCATGTGCATCTACCAACATGCCAACCATGTGCATCTACCAATATGCCAACCATGCATCAACTATAGATCATCAATGATGTACAATATGATCACCTCATTAACTCACCAACTACATGTCCAAAATGTAGCCCATATATATGCCAAGTGCATGCATCAAGTTTTCCAACAAATACATCATAAGATATATCAATGAAACTCAAATATGTACCAGACATGTACACCAATAGATCAACATCAATCCATACTAATGGGTTAGTGCCATGCACCTGAGATTTTATTTTACATAATAAAATAGATGAACATTTAAACCTATAGCAAAATAGTGTCAGAACCTACAAAAAACAATGTCAGACCCTGCAACAGAGTGTTATACCATCACATCAAGCTACAATCCATGTGCATTTCCTTTTTCCCAAGGCTCTACCACATATACGCGACCTGCTGCACAACATCTCGTGTATGTATGCGACCTATGCAAGGTCAGCCTGCGTATGTACGTGACTGATACCACTGTCACCCATGTATGCTTTAGTAGATAACTTTATTCATCTTCCCTTCAGTCTTTCATTATGTTCTGGCTGCTTTGTCTTCTTCACCCACTCCTATAGATGTCCCTGCTCTTCAGAACTTGAACTCCGAGCATCCATATTTTCAAAGATGTCTCCCTTCCTTACTTCATTCCTTCTTCTAGCCATGCTATTTGAAGTCCTCATCATGGAATTTCTTCTTGTGTTCCAACAATCCTGGGATTTGTGGCCAAATCCACTACAGTTGTAGCATCTCATGGTGTTACAGTGAACAACAATGTGTCCTACTTGATCACATCTCCAACACCTCATGCTGTTATGAAATCTTCCCTTATATCTCCTTTCATAATATCTACATTCAAAAGCTTTGTGACCATATCCATTACATGAATAACAATGCCCATTAAAAATACTTTCATACCTTTGCTATGGTGTCCCAAAGATAGCTTCTTGATGTCTTCTTTGCTTTGTTCTTTTGAAATTTTCTTTGCCTTGTGTATATGGTTGCTTTACAACATTGTCTTCCTTCTTTGATGGACTTACCTCATGCTTTTTTGAGGTGCTTGCTTCAAAATGTGTATCCTTTTCTTTGTATCCAAGACCTGATTTATCACATGGTGATCTTTGACTTTCCGATATCTCATCCAAGATTCTTGAGCTATTCAAGAATTTGTTTGACTTTTCTACCTTCTTTCTAAGGTCAACAACTTCAGCTTCTAATTGATGACATGACTCTTCCTTTTCATTTATTTGATTCTTCAAAAGTTATTTTACCCTTTTGGCTTCTTCAATTTGGGTCTTGAGATGAATAATAGTTTCAAAACTTTTGTTAATCTCATCATCTACCTTCATATCTTCTTTTTCATTCTTTAGTCTTGTGATCTCTTCTTCCTTTTCTTCTAATTGAGGCTTATTACTCTCTTCTTGTTCTTTGAACATTCCCTTTAACTTCAAGATATGCCTTTGACTCCTCCTAAGAAACTTCTTAGTGTTATCCGAAAGATAGTTATAGTGTGTATAAAAATGATCACTTCTATATCTATATAAACCCTCTTCAACTTCTTTTTGAAGTTTTAATAGATTTTCTTCTATTCTTTTCATGGGATAATTACCATCAAACTTTACACAAAATATTTCTAGATCTTCTTCTTCACTTGTAGAGAAAAATTCAACTTCATCATTGCAATCAAGGGTTTTTACCTTTATTTGAAATATGTTCATGATCTTCCTTTTTGCTAACATCAACACGTGATTCTTTTCCTTCATTTGAAGTGTCTTCAAGATCTTCCTTTGTGCTATCATCACTTGATTCTTTGTCTTCACTTGAAATGTTTTCAAGATCACATTTTGAAATAATACAATAAAGGGTTTTTGATGATTATTTACCTTTGATAATCTTGATGGAGTGGTCTTCAATATCTTCCTTCTCCTTCTCGCTTTGATATGTCTCCTCTAGCTTTAGCCATAGATCCTTGGCAGAAGTGCATTTTCCCATGCTCTCTTTCATAGGGCTTGAGAGTCCACTAAGAATGGTCTTGAGAGCCATTGCATCATTCTTTTTNGGTTTCCTTCCAAATAGTTGCTCCCATTGTCTTCAAATACACTCTCATCTCCATTCTCCAAGTAGAATATTTTTCCTCATCAAGGATTGGAACTTCATCATCCATTTGTGTGTCTATGGATCTCCTTCAAGCTTCTTAAGTCTTGTAGTGAAGGCCCACTCTGATATGAATTGTTGGACACACCTACCACACTTAGAGGGGGGGTGAATGAGTGTGGAGCTATTTTTTTACAAAAACTTCCCTCTTACACAAAACTCTTTAGTTAACAATCAATATATACTCATTACTTCATTGTTGTCATTTATAACCAGTTAGATGTGAACATATATCAGCAATATATCATCAACAAATCATATCCACAAGGAACACAAGATGTATGTACAATTTTCTTTTTATTACGGACTTCAATCCTTGGGGTTTATCAGCAACAACTGAATAGAGTAAAACTCTACAAGAGCACCAGCTCTATAATGCAAGACTCAACTTACACCCTCAACACCAACTAAGACAAGGTAAAAATCCTCAATAGATACCAATCTGTCACAGGTACGCGACCTGTCACTAGTGCATCCCGCGTGTGTACATGCCCTGGCCCACTACATCTCGCGTATGTATGCAGCCAATATATAATGCAACATGCGTATCCTTCTAAGCAACTAGGGTTTTTCTTTGCTTCACTTACTCAAATCCTCTGCAACCTGTAAGAAGAATTTCTCTTGTCTTCCACTGTCCACACTGACCACCAGCCAATCACAATACATGCAAGCTCTCCAATAGCTTGCTCATGTTCCACAACCAATCACTATGAATGCTAACTCAATCATGTATAAGCAGCTAGTATATCATAACAATCATATCACAACTGATTCATAAGAGTACTTCTCACTCCAGCAATCAACACAAACCACATCACAGCAGCCATACCAAGAATGCCCTAAGCATTCACTACACAACAAAAAATATTATCAGTCAAGATAATAATATAACCATACCAATGTTTCTATGGCAGATCTGAGCCCATAGATCTAGAACCTGCTTCATCAGCCAAGATCCTATCACCAGCTTAACCACAGATCTTCAAGACCTCATCAATTGTACACACCCTGTCCTCATTCATCCCGCCTATGTACGCACCCTGGTCCATTGTAGTTCGTGTACACCTCAGAAACTATGGTTTCTGAAGCTCCGAGACTTTTTCCGTCAAGATCTCCAACATTGCCGAAACTTTGATTCATTCATGATATTCTCCTCACGCTCCCGCTCTCAGAATAGATCTTCAATCATGCTCAAGAGATGCACACAAAAATGCTCTCACAAGAAGCTCTCCATCAATACTCCAAAAGATATTCTCTCAAGAAGCTCTCCATTGATCCACAAAAAGTATATCTTGCAAGATACCATAGCTATATTATTTATACTTTTCATCCTCTAGGTCACTTAACCCATTTCTAGGTCACTTAACCTATTTTCCTTATTTTAGGGTTAACTACTTTCCATAAATAGAAAGTTCTCCAATACTTTAACATTTAAATATTCCTTCTTGATTTTTTCACTTCTCTGTATTATTTAAATAATCTTTATTGATTTTGTCACTTTACTTTATCATTTAAATAATGATTTCTTCTTTTCAAGAACTTTGACTTCTTTGACCATTTGGGGCTTCAAGCCTTCATGTGGGGGTCCTCCAATTTCGTAAAGCCATAACTCTCAAACCATGAGGAGTTATGTGACATTCCACATACCACCGAAAATGGTATGTCAAGTACTATCCATCTAGGATAGTTTCACCAACAACTTCAATGATCTTCATTTCATTATTCCACATACAAGCATGGGTCCTTCAACGATTCTTTTGGGATAACTCAATCCGCAAAGCGTCTTCCCGTGAGGGATTTCACCATAAGGGGACCACTTTGGTGTTCATACATTTGTGCACCTTATCAACCATGATAAGACAATTACATCAATCCAATTATGCATCATGTATCAATCACAACTCATTGATCCATCTTTATCGATTCGTTTCCACTTGACATCTATCATTCTCATCAAGGATAATGCATATACATTGTTTATCAATCATCAATCAATCAAGCCTATCAATTAATCACTTGACATCAGTCAATGGCATCAATCAATCAAACCATTGGTATCAATGACAACATGATCCAACAATTTGTCTTTCATGTATTCCTTTTTATTATAAGGATCAATTCATTTATTTTCAATGTTACATTATAATGTTAAATTTTGTTTAATTTTAATTTATTATGATTACTTTATTTTACAAATGTTATTCATATCAATTTGTAAAATTTAATTTACTTTGTAATTAAAAAATTAAGTTGGTCACCAACTTACACTAAGTATTACATTAGATTTTTATCTAAACTTGTCCATATCAAATTGTAAAGTATACTTTACTTTATAATTAAAATATTAATTTAATCCCAAACTTATATTAAATAAGTATTATATTAATTTTTTTATCTAAACTTATAATAATAATAATAATAATAATCTATTTTTAAGGTCACGGCTAAGCCACACCAAATTGGTGTATGAGACTCCCTTGTTTGTGGGACAAGGGACCCTCTCCGCCAAATGATATAATTGGTAAAATCTACTAAAGTATACATACCCTACCCTTCTTTGGATTTGAACTTGTGACTTTTTAGGAAGAAACACATGTTCTTAACCATTAAGCCCACTCAAGAAATGTATATGACTTCTCTTATTATAATTAATCATGAAATAATTATAAATATATTTAAATTTCAAATTATTTATTTAATATTAAATTATTATAATCTTAATAATTATAAATATTAATTTATAAACAATTTTAACTTTGATTTAAAATCATTAATAAAAATGACAACTTCTTTATCAAATATCAAACACCATTCCTTATTGCTATTTGTTGCTCTTTCTTGGCCAATTTCTCAATATATAATTGAGCATGGCCAAGTTCTAAATATATAATTGAGCCAAGAGGTTAACATTGATTAGTGATTAAGGAAAGACTTGTCACGGTGACTAGTGATATAGAACATAACGAGAGAAGTATATTAAGGTAGTGTTCAAAACGATTATTCAAATAATTAAAAAATAAAGTAGAAATTTAAATAATGATTATTTAAATAATTAAAAAATAAAGTAGAAATTTAAATAATAATAATGTAGAAATTTAAATAATAATAATTTAAGAGAATTTTCATATTACTCCTTGATCGACCAAATTATTGTAAAATTTTTAATAATAATAAATTTTCCAATATTTTTAGCATAATGTGGAGATCGAACAGATTAGTATTTCAGATTATGTCTATTAGTCCCTGCCCTTCGGGCTGGAGACTATTAGTAATCGATTTTTAGTCTACCTATTAATTTGGCATGAAAACCTATTAATTTGGCATGAAAACCAATGGCCTTTCACTGTTTTAATCCAAAGTTTCATATAATTCATATACTTTAAGCTGAAATTTCATTCACTTTATCTTAAGTTTTGAGTTTTCACTCTTATTTGGTCTCTTCCCGAGGAAAAGTTGGACAATATCTTAGTCTATCTTTATTTTTGACGCACACATTTAGGTAGTGTTTTTTCCCAACAAAATAATGCTAGTAATGAGGTTAGCATTACTTCTTTACTTTAAATGTTTGTTGTAATACATATTTCATAGCCCTTGGTGATCTGCCTTGATGCCACCTACACCAACATGTTGCTGCCACCTGCACCAACATGCAAGCCAACACCACCATGAAAACGTGTTGCTTCTCCATCCTTTAGAAAAGACCTTATGTCTGTAAAGATGTTCTTGTTCGTTACGTTGTTGTTGCTCTGTNTGTAAAGATTTTCTTGTTCGTTACATTGTTGTTGTTGGTCCATACCCGATCCATACTAACATGATTTTTTTTCCACCATTTGCAGGTTATATCTCTCGGAATGGTTGTTTTGCTCGCACATGGAATTGGTGGTGTATCCTGGGAATCCCTCCCTCATCCATTCAATATGATAATTATGCTATCTGAATCAACAAACATTCTTCTCGCTATATGGTAAATTACTAAAATATTCTTAAATTCATTGTCTCCTTATATAGTTAGAGTTCAGAGTTTTTTGGAATAGAATTAACAGGAAATAGATAAATATTTGAATGACTTACAATTCCTTCTCCAACAATAAGTATCTTGCAAGCCCTCCATCTCAGAGATACTCTTCCGCTTGATAAGCGACCTGCAATGAGTGACTTATGAGACTGATGTAGGCTTCAATAGGAAGTCCAACCCAATCATTTTGTTTTGATTTGATGGAACCGACCCAATCCTTTCGCTTTGATTTGATGGAACCGACCGAGGATTTCGCAATACTCCATTCTTTCTGTGCATAAGATTTTGTACATGCAGCAACTCATGGCAGGCTACGCTACTCGACTGGGAACAAGGCCTTACAGAAGCCACCGCTCTACCTTGGGCAAGATTTCCTCTTCCATAAGCTGAGCCGGACGGGGACATTATTTAACATCGTTTCTCAGCCATGTGAACCAGAGAAAAGAGCACATGTTGAAGACCAAAGATATCAACAACATTTTCCATATATATGGACCAGAGAAATTAGGACTTGAATTTCCCCTCTATTATATTAAAAGGGCTAGAGTATTCCATTCTTTGTCAATATACATTCTATGACTGACAAATTTTATAGAGGCATACTCATCACCCAAGAACTGATATGCTTTATCTTTTTGCATCGGCCAATAATTAATTTTCTTTTCCCTGTTGTTTGTAAGAAAATGACTCTTAAGCAGTAAAATTAGAAGAATGTTGTTTACCATTTTGTAATCATCTATCATTTGAATCAACTGCTTCTTCGACTGGATTTTCATCTGTATCTGGACTTGAATCCGCAACGGGTGAAACTTCTTGCTTTGGTGCAGATTCAAGGTAAACTGGCTTTCGAACCGTCTCTATTCATGCCCAGAGATGCCTTTCACTTAATAATCTATAATCGCGGGTGAAACTCATGAACTGCAATAATAATAAGGTTTGATAAGACCAATTCAATCCAGGAAAACAATGATATCCAGCCTAGGTGCTTCCCCTCCCTCCATTCAGTTGCAAAAAGAAGAAAAGAATAGGAATGAAGTGCATGCTCTAAATAATGAATAGGAGGTTGAGCAAAAGATGGCATTTCAAGCTCTATTGTTCCTATTCGTTGCTCATAAATGAGGCTCTTTCCAATCACCTGACCCCGGATTCTCGTCATTTTTCAGATTCTCTAGACGCCTAACCATTGAGTGTCTTTAGTGTACATATTAAAACAACTCCGTCCAAAGGAGAGTCTCAACGTTCAAGAAAGAGAGAGCTTCAAATATTTCATTTCATTATTCATACCACACCGTTTTACAGGTTTAACCCAATGTTGAGTTGGGCACTTTAACCATTCAGCCATATTTGCAAAGAAAATCGTCAATCTCGGCGAGTGAACTAGGTTTCGGTATTCCTTCTCGAGCTTCAATTTCTTCAGTTAAAGGAGATTCGATAAAATATGGAATAGGAAGACGTGTTTCCAGAACGAAAAAGATATGGGTTCTTTGCATGTAAGTCCATATGTCACTTTAATACTAACACGTGGACTATGGTTTTAAATAAATAATTTTTCTTTTATTATATTTATTTAAATTGTTATTCGTTTGGTTTCATGCTCCAACAGGTTGAAAATCGAGTCTTTATAAACATTATATAAACAAGTTATCTGTATATAGATTTTAACATCTTTTAGCCATCCATCCAGATAAGAATTTTCTCTGCAGTTGCAGTTAACTATAATCGCGACTGTATCCATAAATAGCTTTTAGTTTTTCACGCAAAACGTTTCTATTGTTATAAACATGAGACAACAATTCATTCTATTTGTAGCAGCTGTTGTCTTAAGCTACGTCGAGGAAACAATGAAACCATTCAAGAATTTCTCGTTCCACAGAACGAGGCACGAAAGCAAGTGGGATTCCCTCCACTAAAATGGGATGTGAAGCTTACAACATATGCGCATACTTACGCAAGGGAAAGAAGGCATGATTGCCTCCTCCAGCATTTGAACGGCCCATTCGGAGAGAACATATTCTGGGGGGCAGGGACTTGCTGCTCTATAGCCCCTCTTGTTCAATAATCAATTGGTTCTTGTTCAATAATCAATTGGTTCGCTCATCCAACCATTCCTCTCACTAAGAGGACTTTTGGGTAAGTGGGATCGAGTTGATTTGCCTATTCCAACACCTATATGACCAATATATTATAACTAGCACAGCAGCAAAATAGCTGCTGGTGAATGCCGAAAGGTTGAGAAGATGAAATGAATCTTTAAAAGAATGTATTAAATTTTATTATCTATTAACAAATAAACTGTTGGGCTTCATTTATCTAGTGTTAATATTTAATTTCTGTTAATCACTTACGTGGCAATCAGTTAGCTATCAAAGTAATTTTTAAATATGATTAGGTAAATGTAAAAAAGTAAACACATAAACTGATGTCTTTATAATAGCTAGGAAGTTAATGATTAAAATCACAGCCATTTATTTTGTGTGACTATTAAGAATATTCCAGCCATATTTAATCTTGTCCATAGAAAACTTATTAAACACTAAACCCCTATTAAATCTGCCCATTGTCAATAGGTATACGCCTTTCGGCGTAATTATTTATTATTTTTAATTTATTTAATTTTTTAAATAAAATATTAATTAATTATATAATAACTATTATAAAGGATAATTTTGTTTCCTAAGTTAAAGTATTTATCTTTTAATAGTATATAAAAATGGTATAGTTAACCATATTTAATGCTCATCAAAATGAAAATTAGGCATCAAACATGAAGCAAAAATAGTTATTATATGTCTTCATTATATTTATGAAAATTTATAACAACACTAGTGTATCTAAATAGTATGTATATAAAAACTGCATTAAAAGCTTAACTAGCGAGTTAAAAACCAGAAAATAGTCAAATCCACAGGACTAACTAAGAGGTGGCTTGGTTGGGCTTGTGAGACTCAAAGTTTCCTGCAACTTAGTCATGCCTTTGATGTCCCTCTCCATGTCTTCCTCAAGCACAATCAGAATGGAGTTGGTGCCTGGTGAGCCTAGAGATCCTTCCACCTCAATGTACTCCTGGTCATATGAGCCCCAATTAGTGACATTGAAACCGATGTTGAAGGGAACTCTGCATATTACAATAAATTTTTCTTCCAATCTATCGATCCAATCCAAAGTCTTTGTTTGTTTTTCCTGGTTAGCTCGTGCATCTTTTAGGGACAAAGCTATGGTTTTTTTGGACATCTAATAGAACTTCATGGCCTTGTATCCCTACATATGGAAAATATGATATCCATTATCCATTCTCGGAACTCCTATTTAACCTATCATTTCGAGGTTTGGGCTCTCAGTTGCCTGGTATGACTCACAAATCTGTTCATTTTCTCTTACATCTCTGATGGGGTGCTAGAGTGGAATAGTTTCTTGGCCTACTCAGCGACTTGTTCTGCACTCGCAACACAAGCACAACCAGGAGTGCACTAGCAGGTGGAAGCTTGGAAGCTCCCTACTTCTTGGCACCATGCATGCTAGGCTTAGATCCCTTTGTTTCCATATGGAAAATTGTGACATGATAGGGGGAGAACCTGCATAGAGCAACGAAACCAACAAGGATTGGGTTCGAACCAAGGAAGGGAAGGATGAAATTAGATGCTAGATTGTGATTTAAAAAAAAAAATTAAAGGCAAAGGCTCACATGAATTCTAAATCACAAACACCTCAAATGGGGTTTTACATAGCCCACAAAGACCATGAACCAACACTTGGCATTAACACCAATGGACACATGGCTCCCCGATTACAGTGTCAATGACTTAGGTGGTAGTGTTGGAGGGTGGCAATGTCATTTCAGACAGAACTCATGGAAGATGAAGGATTTGGGAAACAGGGGACAGATGCATACTTGCACGGAGGAGTATGATAACCTTAATACCTAATATAGGACCAGAAATGACCTCATAACAATCATGATGAAAGTGTAAAGCAGACACTTAAGCCAAAGTAGAGCTGGAGCACAATGGCATTTCGTTTTTGGTCTCTCCTTGGAGCGCAGTTACAGTG
>JASDQU010438449.1:39172-60144 GCA_032191745.1 Picea mariana
TAAGAAAAAGTCAACTTTACTTTTGTCAAAGAGTAGTTGCCTTTGGTTATTAGAATTCTCTTGAATGGTGCTCATTTACATGGAAATGCTTAGAGTTAGGATTAAAGGTCTATGATCAGAGTTAGGTTCATGGTCATTTAAAAGGTCAAAAGTTACTATTTGGTTGGAAATGGGGATATCAAATATCACATAATCTACAAAACTACTATATATCCCATGAATACAATTCATCTGGTTGGAGTTTGGCCACTTCATTACTCCATTGCAAATTATTAGGTCTTGAGAGCTGCAAAGATTGACCAGCTCAGTACCAAAAAAATTCTCAGTTTGGTATTTAGAGATTCTTTTGTAGCTATTATCTAAAACAAGTTCCTCATATATCCATAAAGGATTATGGTTTTCCAATCATCGCTTAAAAGAGTATCTTGATTAGTTGAAGTCCTAGAGTTAAAGTCACCTAGAAGGAGGATACTACCTTCATTTTTCAAACTATAAATGTCTTGTTCTAAATTATTATAGGGAAAATTTCTATCTAGATTGTTTTTCTTATAAAAAGTAGAATTAATAGATGCAAAATAGAAAATTTCTATATACATCTTAGCATTAATGTCTAAAATTTATATCCAAATGTATTGATTGAGAGGGTCGATCTTATGAAGTTGAATGTGAGGAGAAATGCTCTTTTAAATATAACACGATATACCTCTTATCCCTCTACGGTAGGACTTTTTGTTCCATGTCGACCACAAGACAAATCCTTCTATGTTAGGGATCTTAGACTCTTCATTCTCCCAAGTTTCAACTAGACAAATCATATTAATATCACTCAGGATCCACAATATCATAGGACCTTTGCGCCATGGAAAACCATGACAGTTCCAAAAAAGGATCTCAAGTGTCCCAGATTCCTATTTACTATTATCTTTTTGGTCTCTATCCCTAACAATAACTTATCGATTTCTAATTATTGCCCATTTCCCTTCTTTCCTGACCTCTTTTACCTTTAGAACATTCCTTAATTCAACTTGGTCTTCGAGAATGAGGTCTTCATTTATAAATATTCATGACCCTTTTAAGCTTGGAGATTTGTTGAGTATGTTATACTTATGGTCATTACAGCTTACTTTGACACAAATCAACCTATCGTTATGATCAATTATTTTTCCTAGCCTCTGTGTTTCTATGAGGTAGGTTGTTTCAATTTGTGATTTGTTTTTTAATTATTCTTTTACTATTGATATTGTATCTTTCTCTTGTTGTTATTTTATACCAAAAATTATGAGGTTCAAGGCTCTTTTATTAGTCTCATGTTCCAATTCGATTAACTTAAATTCATTTTCTCTTTGACAGGTTAGATATACAATTTGTTTTCTTGACTACTGAGGGTCAAATTGTTGGCTAGTTTTTCTTGTAGCTCTTTAATCATATCTCTCAAGTTGTGAATTTTCTTCAACCTTTCCTTCTTGGGTTGAATGTTTTTGTTTTTTCATTTCTTGAATTCTATCCTCCATTGTATGCAATTGACTCTTGAACCATACCAAACTATCCTGTATAGTTTGAATCATATCTTCTAAGGGTCTAATTTGTTTTATCAAGCATTGCCTCTAGCTCTATTTGGAGTTTGGCATCTCTTTCCTCTCTCCTTTTTTCTTTTTGATGATTCCATATATTTGTAAATGCTCTCTAGGGTGACTTTGGGGGGCCTCCCCTTGAGAGGATGGGTTTTTGGAATAGGTGGTGTAGTGCTCATATTGAAAAGAAGAGAAAATAAGTAACAATTGTTATTTTGGATTGACTTTAAAAATATCTATGTATGAACACTTTCCCAAGTACTCAATATTCCTTTTATTAATTACAATGCACTAACTAATCTCTTAATTATAAGGCATAAATTTTTAACAAATTAAAAAAAGTATTCACATTATTTATAAAGTTTTTTATATTAAGAATGACTTATTAGTCCCTACCGAAGGAGTAGAGGGACTATAGAGATCGATAATTTGTTGACTTTATATTAGTTTGTGGTTTGACTACAAATTTTTGCATAATCTCTATTGTTCGAACTAGGGAAACAAAAACATTATTTTTTGTATAATAAAAAAACTCTTATATGTCATGATCTGATTGGATAATAGATTTGAGTTCTTATTGCCAGCTTCACTATTCCCAATGATTTATATTTAGGCATATCCAAAGTTTTTATCATCTATGGTCTTTTTGAATTTGTACTATTCATATTGAAATATTTAGATATCCAAAGTTTTGAGCATGGATAGTTAGTTTTTTATTAGTTGACTTCAAATGACTTTGTCCTCTGAGAATATTTGTTTTGCATAGTCTCCATTGTTCGAACTATCGTTATTATCATTATTTTTTATTTTTCTTTATTGTTGCGTACTTAGAGATGAATTTTCATTATTGCCTACGTAAACATGCCTGCCACACTGCATTATTTATTAAATGTTTTCATAGCGTGAGGCCCTTCGACAGTTCTGACAGCCTTAAGTGTTTATCTAACAAGTCTCACAGCCTTAAATGTTTACTCAATAGGTTTGTTACAATACAATTTCCTCTGATTTTTGGATACAGTCTTCTCTGCAATGAATTTGGGTAATATTGTTCTTCACTGACATTACTAGTTCACTGGTTGATGCTTGCTCATTGGTTCGTTCGATGCTGCTTGTTGTTGTTTGATTCAACTTTGCAAATTTGAGGTCATGCAGCTACAGTTGGACCTCTTGGTTCTTGTTCACTGGTTTGTTATTTGTTTCTTGCTCTTGTTTGCTTCAAATTTGCAAGGTTGGGGTCCTTCATCCGCAGTTGGACCTATTGTTGCAGTTTGCGTGATTTGGAGCTACGCTTATGTCATTCCTCATTCATGGGTAATTTTCGGTGCAATGGTTTTGTTTCTATTCCTTTTTTTTTTTACTATTTGCAGCTTGCAAGCAAGAATTTTCAATACTAGGAATCCCTGGGTCAAAATCCTCTTGCAGAACACCTTTCTGTGTGATTTCTATGACCAGAGAAACAATCCTCTTCTTTTGTATTGTCCTTGTTATTGAACATCAATGTTCTATACAAAACCCACCTCTGTTGCAGCCATAGTGACATATAAAAAACAAAATCGAATTTTTCTCCTCATTTTTTCTGGTCCTCAAAACCATACGTTTGGTGCATTTTTCCTAGTCTTTTCCCTTGCAAAATGTCTTGTTCCCAGTTGAATATCGATGTTGGACACATAACCCACATCTGTTGCAGCCACACTGAAATATAAAAAGGAAATCGAATGTTCTCTTCATATTTTATGTTCCTAGAAACCATATGTTTGGTTCATTTTTTCCAGGTTGTTCCCTTCCAATCACATATGCCAACTTCCACGTCCTAGATATCGTGCGATAGCTCTTTCAAAAATAGAAATGAAAAGCGGTTTAGAAATGAATTCAGAGTTGTCATTGTGGAGCAAGCATCTTCCAGGACCTTGTGACAAGGCATGCTTTTATTCTCTGAATCAAAAACCCCGTCCACCTATTGGTTTTATGTTTTCCTTTATGTCTTGCAAATCATCTTCTGCCACTAAAACGCTTATAGGATGCACATGTGGAATATGTTAATAAATTATATGCCTTGAATACTCGGTCCTTACGCTGAGCAAATTTATAGTGTTATTTCATTTGCGTTGTCTCTTCTGTTTGGTTCATTATTCATTGTAAGTTTGTTTTTTTGTCATATGTTGTAGCGACTAGGGGGATTGAATTTGACAGGAAGAAGGTTGAAGGATACATAGCATAATTAGTATGCAGTTCCACACTTATAGTTTTCTTTTCTCTTTTTTTCTCTATTTGCATATTATTTGAATATAGCTAAGAAACATCTTGAAAATCACAACTTAAGAGATGAAGCAAGTAATAGATGTTGAGTCCTATGAAATAGATATAGACTCCATTGTACATGACAACATTGACCAAGTATTGCATAGCAATAGGATTTTTAGATTGGATGCATTCTCGTATACTGTAGGAGATTTCCTCTTCAATGCATTTCAAGTTATATTTCATTTTCGTTATTCCTCCAGTGGAAATGTTTGTCTTCCATGAAAACGATCACTTGAAAATGGAAAACTGCCACACTTTGCAATTCCTAACCAAATAGGATGTAATACACCACTATCATATGTATGTACACTTACAGAACTTGAAGAGATACGTGTGTCTCTGTGAATTGCATTTTCACAAATCAGACCCTAGGGCTATAAACGACCCCAAATGGGCTTAACTTGATCAATTATTAATGTGCTTGTCCAACTAGATGTTGTACAAAAAGCCTTGACACAATTCATTAGCAATACAATGACAATTGTTGTAGCTCTCAAAAGATGCTTGCAATACAAAAATGCATACCATACAGGTAAAGTGTGTGTGCATGTTTTCATGAAAGAATTAAAATAATTATGTTACAGGGCCCTATACAAAGCACAAAACATTTGTATAAATGATAACTGGAACAATGTTCTTGGAGAAGGGGATGACAGCTCTGCACATACTCTCGATACTACTAGTGATTTTGATACAAGCGATGAATCGGATAATGAAAGACCTGTTGAAACATTAATACATGGATTCACTTACTCACAGCGCATTCGTGACTTGCAAGACAAGATTGTCGAAATTGCACCTACTGAGGGGAAACGTCCACTTGGAATATTCAAACAAATTTTCTGAAAAAATAAAATTCCCAACACTATTCTATGGAGATCGACATCCCATTGACATTATGGAATGATTCATCTACCATAAAATAGTTCGATGGGAACTGCTACATTGAAGCGGTGACTTCTCCTGGCACATAACAAATTTGTTTTTCAAAACAATGCGCATAATAATTGAGAAAGTGTTGTATTGCATGTGGGTGAAAATAAGAAAAGGCCAGCTACAATGAAGAAATTTATTGGCCAAAGATGTCAAGTACAAAACAAACCTAGAAAAAATCCTGAAATTTGATATTGGATACATAGATTTAAAAAACATTCGCATCTCTCCTGACTATTTTCAACAAAACAAGAAAACTATTTTTGCAATGATTTGACAATTGGGACCTCCAAAAATTTTCATCACATTTACAAGTGCAGAGCATTCTGGGATCCATTGGTGGCTACGGTGTCTACATTGTATAGGAACATGAAAAGGAAAAAACAAACTGATACATTGGAAAATGATGACATTGACTACCTCATAAGAAAAGACCTAGTGACATGTACTCGCTAATATAGACATAGAATAAATGCTTTGAGGCAATTGAACTACGTTTTTGTGACTGAGTTCCAAAATAGGGGGATTGAGCATGAACACGCACTATTGTGGACAGAGGGTGCACCGATCTATGGAAATGATAAAAGCTCACTGATTGAGTGATTTGTGGACAAATACATAACATGCAACACAGATCATTTGGATCCAGAAATTTCCAAAGTTCATAGACATTATCATACACGAAGCTATAAAAAACGAAAAAAATCACATTGCAAATACAACTTCTCTGTGTCACCAATGAGAACAACAAGAATCATAGAGCCCCTTAGTTTAGAGGACAACTTTTTCATTGAGAAATCTAAACCATTGTTCGTATTTCTAGAACAACAAGACTTTGATGAGTTAATGAGCTTCGATGACTTCTTGACAAAGATAAATTTAACAGAAGATGAGTACATCCAAGCCATACAATGTACACTTAAAAAACCAATAGTTTTCCTTAAATGAAAACTTTCCCATATTTGGAACAACGGTTTCTCCAAGGACATCCTAGTTATGTGGAATGCAAATACATATGCACAATATGTCCTCAATGCATATGTTGCAGCATCATTTTGTACCTTGTATATGACAAAAGTTGAGAAATCTATGACAAGTTCAATCAGAAGAATACGCAAAGAACATTGAAGAAGTCATATTGATGTTATGCAAATGATACGTACGCTTGGACATACATTACTTAATCTTCAACAAATGTCTTCTCAACAGGCAGTCCACATTGCACTTTCCCTTCCCCTCAACTCTACTTCAAGGAAATGTGTCTTCATGAACACATCTCCACTTGAGAAACACACATTTGTGCTTAAACCATCGTCTTTGCTAGAACAAGAGCCTGAAAATCTATAGGATGTACTATGTCGCTCTATTATTGATTATTAACTCTAGCGCCCATCTCCTATTAAGCATATCTGCTTAGCAGAGTTCGTATCGCATTAAAAAAAAAATGGTTCACCCATATTGAAAAGAAAAAAAACCTATGTAATACGCTTTGTCAAATACAACAAACATACTGACTATGAAAACTATTGCAGAGAAAAACTATTGTTATACGTTCCATTTTATCAAAATGAAAACACATTAAAACATAACTTCCCTACATGGGAAGTTACGTATATTGCCTATGAGACTACAATGCAAACCAATGAATCTAGATTTACATACAATGTTAATCCAACATGGGGTGATCTAGAAAGTGCAGTTCATGAACTAGAAAACCCTGACAATGTTGATGAGACATTCACAAACCATAAAGCAACTAGAACTCTCTACAAGTCCTATGACTTGCAAGAAGATTTTCCTCGTCCTCGAGCAGCCGACATTGAAAAACATATCAATATTGGCTTTCAAGTCACAAAACATCCTTTCCTTATTGAAAATAATGAACACCACAGAGTCAGATGTCTGTTGAATCGAGAGAAGAAAATAGTTCTAAAGGACATTGCAATTAAAAAATGCTTGAACATGCACACTCATGTGCACTTGTTCCTTACAGGTGGGGTGGGAACATGCAAGACATTCATAGCGAAAGAACTATTCCAAATGCTTATACGAATCTATGATTCAAACAATTCCTCTGATCCTATGAAACCAAAGGGACTAATAGTTTCATACACAGGAAAACTTGCATATAATGCAGGTGGAACAACAGTCCACTCTGCATATTTTATGCCTTTTAACAAGTCACAGTTTCTTCCACTCAATAAGGAAATGTTAGATACCTTGTCTAAGATTTATAACAAAATGCAACTTGTGTTCATAGATGAGGCATGTTTGATTGGAAGTTGCTTCTTGTATTCCATTGACAACCGATTGAGAAAAATAAAACATGTGCACACAAAATACTTTGGAGACATTGACATGATATTCTGTGGGGATCTTTACGAGGTGAAACCCATCCAATATTCTTTGATATTTGAACAACCTATGGTCAATATGAAAATAGTGATGCATGACTTCTGGAAAGAAAATATAAAATGCTTTGAATTACATACTACAATGCGCCAGACAGATGAAACATTTATTGCAATTCTGAATAGAATGTGGACAAGCAACCAAACACATGATGATTTAACATATATCAATTCAAGGTGCATGTGACTTGCACCAACAAACCCAACCTTCCCTTACATGTTGTACATGAATAAGGATGTTACAATGCATAACAGGAACATGCTATCGCTCATGCCTGGCGATGATATCATCATCAATTCAATTGACCTCGAAGAATACAACCGTGGAAATGTACCACGTCATGAACATACAACCACTTTGCCTTTGCAATTTGTCCTGAAATATGTTGGTTGAAATATATGCCTACAACTATGATTCATAGGATGGCTTGGTAAATGGTGCAAATGGAATACTCAAATGCTATACCAAAACAAAAAAAACTTGATGTCCTCTAGATTAAGTTCCATGAGTCGCATATTGGCCACCGACAAGCAAACAAGTTGGATTATCTATATAATTCAAACACTGCATGTGATTGGACACCTATATTACAAATATCAAAACCAGTATCGATATCGGCAAAGATAGGTCGACTGAAGATTTGAAAATAGTTTCCAATTAAACTTTCATGTGCACGTACAATCCACAGATCGCAAGGACTAACACTTGATAGTGTTGCATTTGACCCTACTGGAATTCGAATACATGAACTTGTGTACACAGCATTGTCTCGTGTCAAAAGTATAGACTCCTTGTATTTACTAAGTGCTCTTACAAAAGATAACTTCAAAGTCAAACACAAAGTTTATATTGAGATGCAATGCCTTAGTACTACTGCAAAGTGGCATCTACAATATGATTACCAATCCATACAAACAAACTCATCCATATCAATTCTCTCACTTAACACGTGCAACCTACATGCACATATGGATGATATACTCAATGACTATGACACAATTCAATCCGACATTTTGTGCTTGGAGGAAACATACATGACATTATGCATGCAGAACAAGCAATTTCCAAATCACAATTGCATCTCGAGTTACATTACACATGGGGTGATGATACTAGTGAAAAAACATGTAACAATTTTGGAGCATATGCATTTCGAAGAAAACAATGTTGCAATGGTGCTCGCAAAAGTAATTTTCCATGGATCAAAAATTGCAATATTGAATCTCTATGCTCCTCCGCATGCAACATTCTCCAACATACTAAATGTTATTTCCAATGCATTAGAGAATTTTCATCTGAATGAAACCATTGTCATTGTAGGAGACTTCAATATTGACATGCTACAAAATAATGCCACAAAAAAAGAATTGGAAAACTATATGTGCAAATACAATCTTCGCTTTATTTTGGATAACATAAACCATGTACAAAATGCATTTATTGACCATGTATGGTCGACTGTGCCCATTTCTCAATACAACGTCTTTATCTTAGACACATACTGGTCTGATCACGATACAATTGGTATTGCACTTGAATTATGAAATATACATCAAACATATTGCAAAATCATATTTCTATGCCTCAAAGCATATCTATCTAGCTTGCTGCACAAAACCAAGTTATCCAACTTCTTATTTTTTCCTGGTTTGTAATTGATTTTGGACACAAAAAAACTTACACAATTTTTTATATATACACATACATGGCTAAAGAAAAACCAAACAGTACATTCTTCTAACACTATATGTTACTCTATTCCTTTTATTCTAGTTTATTTATTGTATGTACATATTCCTTGTTTTTTCCTTACATATCAACTTACATTCATGTTCATTTTGTTTTGTACTTTCTTTCATTGAAACAAACAGGAAACTGGACAAGGCAAAGAACTCTTAACCAGAAATGTAGAAGAATACATACAATGGTGCATACTTCTACCTGTATTCCATATCCGATTGTTTTTCATTTACTCTGTCTATACTTATTCCACTGGTTTGCAGCTCTTCTGTTTTTTTTCCTTAGATACTGCATATCTTCTTGCATGTTAACTTATCTTCATGTCAATTGTATTTTCTGTGCCGCTACCTTGAAATAAATAAATTTGTACTCCATATTTTGTTCATGTGTTCCTACATAGAAACTTGCCTTCATGTCCATTGCATTCTCTATATTGCTACATTGAAAAAAGAACAGACTAATTGAACACGAAGATGGAGCCTTATGTGCCACGGCTAAGAAAGATGGAGTACAACCTTCCAAAAGGTATGGCTACAGTGGTGTGCTAACAAATACAATGTGTATGCCCAATGCAGATCCACATCGAGTATGAACAATATACACATGTTCATAGCCACTATTTCATAAGTGACATGGGCATGAGCAGTGAACCGTTGCAAACATCAGTACAATAACAATGTTGAAGGTAAGGATTCATATATTACACTCTTGCTATGTTTACGAAACAAATATCCACAATTATTTATTCTGCTATGCCATGGTAAATATGTTTATGTCGTTTATACCACATGTTTTTTAGTTCACAAGAACTATTGACAAGTAGAAGTGAAACCTCGATCATAGTACAAGTTCCAGAGACTAAGAGGTATGCATACGTTGTCCAATTTGTGCATATCTTGAAGCTTGTCATATTTTAGAATATGATTTCATGTAAGAATTCCAAGTCATATATTTTTTCTATTGCTTGTAGAAATAGATATAAACAACATCTCTTTTAACTTGAACCGGGGTCTGTTGAGCTCCAGCTATATTTCATGACTGAGAATTTTTTTCCCATAGTTGATGTGTTTCTATCGCTTGATAATTATTGGACTAAGTGTTGTTGTGTGAGGCATACTGTTCTTTGCTCCCTTTCTTTTTCCTCTTCTATACTTACCCATTTTTCTCTTTTATTCTTCTCCTCTATTACCCATTTTTCCTTTTTCTTATTCCCCTCTATTATCCATTTATGGTTCTATACTTAGTCGCATATCTATGCTCACGGGTTCCCGGGGTGGTGGAGTGAGAAGTTCTATATCCATATATATCTTCACATCACGAGTCCAACCGACCACCATTCGTTTTCATACTTAGCCAATTTTATGGCCGTGAGTTCCCACGTAGAAACCATCGATCTCTCATGCCCCATGTTTGGGGTATACATATTGCACCCAAAACTTTAGTGATCTACAATTTGACCCCAGACTCCTCGAACTGCCAAGCCTCACTCTACCTATGATGAATCTGTCTGAATGCTTGCATATAAGTATGCCAAGTCATATATTTTTTCTATTGCTTGTTGAGATAGATATAAACAACATCTCTTTTATCTTGAACCAGGGTTTGTTGAGCTCCAGCTATATTCCATGGCTGAGAATTCTTTTCCCATAGTTGATGTGTTTCTATCACTTGATAGTTATCAGACTAAGTGTTGTTGTGTGAGGCATACAGTTCTTTTCTCCCTTTCTTTTTCCTCTTCTATAATTACCCGTTCTTCCCTTTTCTTCTTTCCCACTATTATCCATTTTTGGTTCTATACTTAGTCGCATATCTATGCTCGCGGGTTCCCGGGGTGGCGAAGTGAGAAATTCTATATCCATCTATATATTCACATCACAGGTCTAGTTGACTGCCATTTGTTTCCATACTTAGCCAATTGTATGGCCGTGGGTTCCCGCGTAGGCGCTATCAAACTCTCATGCCCTATGTTCGAGTATACATCTTGCACCCAAAACTTCGATGATCTACAATTCGACCCCAGACTCCTCGAACTTGCCAGCCTCACTCTACCTACGATAAATATGTCTGACCACCCCGCCTTTCCATAATTAAGACCAAGTGTTGTTGTGTGACTTATAAAGTTCTTTGCTCCCTTTCTTTTTCTTCTTCTATACTTTCCTGTTTTTCCCTTTTCTTCTTCCCCTCTATTATTTGTTTCTGGTTCTATACCTACTTGCATATCTATGCTCGTGGGTTCTCAGGGTTGCAAAGTTAGAAATTATATATCCATCTATATCTTCACATCACGAGTCCGACCGACCGTTGTTTGTTTCCATACTTAGCCAATTTTATGCCTGCGGGTTCCCGGCTAGGCCTTATCGAACTCTCATGCCCCGTGTTTGGGGTATACATCTTGCAACCAAAACTTTAGTGATCTACAATTCGACCCCGGGCTCCTCAAATTTGCAAGCCTCACTCTAGCTACGAGCTTGTTGAAATAGATATAAACAACATCTCTTTGGACTTCAACCAGGGTCTGTTGAGCTCCAACTATATTTCGTGCCTCATAATGTTTTCCCATAGTTGATGTGTTTCTAACACTTGATAATTATCAGACTAAGTGTTGTTGTGTGAGGCATAAATTTCTTTTCACCCTTTCTTTCTYCTCTTCTATACTTGGTCGCATTTCTGTGCTCACGAGTTCCCAGGTGGCAGAATGAGAAATTCTATATCCATCTATATCTTGACATCACGAGTCCGACCAACAACCATTTGTTTCCTTACTTAGCCAATTTTATGGCCGCAGGTTCTCRGGTAGGCATTATCAAACTCTCATGCCCCGTGTTAGGAGTATACATATTKCACCCAAAACTTGGGTGATCTACAATTCGACCACAGACTACTCGAATTCTCAAGCCTCACTCTACCTACGATGACTCCGTTTGACCTCCCTGCCTTTCCATACTTAGTCAATTCTTAAAATTTTCATGGGTTCATAGACTCCCAGGTTCACAAAAGTATCAAAGCATTTTTCGCTCCCCTCCATCCCCGCCATGGGTTCATAGACTCCCAGGTTCACAAAAGTATCAAAGCATTTTTCGCTCCCCTCCATCCCCGCCACCTTCACCCCTTCCCAATGCACATTAATTATTATTTTACTAGTGGAAAATCACCACATATGTTCAAAAAGATTGCCATGAATAAGCGGAAAGCTCGAGGACATCTCCCATCAAAATGCATTCATGGGAGAATATTATGGAATCTGATGAGTGTTTTTTTGTCAATCTTGAATTGGAAAAAAATTGTTGGTTATTTTAGTTATTTTAAGGCATCATCGTAGCAAGAATGAAATATTGTGCTAGCCCACTTTCATCTACAAAGGTGTTGACATGATGCCCCTCTTTAGTATTGTGCATATATTATAGCTTGGCATATTTGAGAGTATGCTTGCATATGAAAATGTTAATCCACCCTTCAAATTTGAACATGGTTTGCATTTGGTCCACAAAAAATACTAATCAAATAAAATAATATGAACAGTGTTTAAGTAAATATAAACAAATTTCTTTTAACTTGAACCTGCTTTTGTCGAGCTCCAAGTATATCACATAGATGACAATGTTTTTCCCATAGTTAATGTTTATGGCCGCCAGTTCCCAGATTGGTACTATCGAACTCTCATGCCCCCTGTTCTGTGATATACATCTTGCACCCAAAACTTCCGTTATCTACAATTAGACCCCGGACTCCTCAAACTCGCAAGCTTCACTCTACCTATGATGAGTCTATCTAGGTCCGTCTGACCACCTCGCCTTTTCATACTTAGTCGATTTCCCTACCACCTTCGCACACTTTCCCAATGCAAATTGATTACGCTTTTATTAGTGACAATTCACCACACAAGTTCGAAAAGATTGGCATTAATGAGCGAAAAGCTTGCAGACATCTCCCATTAAAATGCATTAAACCAAGATTTACAGGAGATTATATTACCATCCTCCAGTGTTCATTCTAAATACTATCACACAATTACTGTCACATGTAGAAATATAAACAAATCTTCATCAAAACAATAGTTTTTCTCACAGGCACCCCACATGCACCCCAGTCACATGAAGTGCGCGATATTTGGATCCATCAACCAAACTTCCCTATTATTGAATTGGCAGAGGTCAATATTATGGAATCTATTTTTTATTTTTTTGTGTGGATCTTGAGCTCGGAAAAATTGTTATTTACTTTATCTTTTTTAAGGCATTATTGTAACACCCTGTTTCCCCAAGTTTGTAAATATAACTATATTATCCAAGAAACTATGGAAAACTCAAAGGTGTGAATGTTTGATTTGATGGACCTTTGTATAAAAGGTCGATGAATGTAAATTCTGCTATTTTAATAGAAAATGGATACGTGTTGCATGACTGGTGGAAAGGGGATGTGCTAAGAGAGACCATGAATTCTATGAAAAGATGGTGGAGGGGACCAGGAATGGTTGCGTTAACCTCCATCAAACCAGTACTTTGTTGGATTTAATTTATTAGGTTTAGAACAACCCTCTGACCCAAGAATGAATTATAGTTAGGCTGGTAGGTGGGAATACCTCCTCAAGAGTTAATGAGGGGATGGGGAAGACCACCCATTTGTAAGGCTTCCAGACCTGACCACAAACTAGGAATTTAGGCCACACACAATATTGTTGGGAAAGGCAAGAAAGGAAAGTGTGGGAGGTCAGGTAGGAAATCTACGATGAGTCCAGAGATGAGAGCGAAAGCTCTAGGATTCGAGGAAGAATTGTGAAAAGAGTGTGTTATGATCGTGGGAAATAGAGACTGAGATGGGAGAAGGAGAGTAACCTTCGTCCCTATCTATTTATGAGCTAGAAGAAGATATTCAATCTAAAATAATTATGGTCTAGCTTAGGGTGGCTAGTGGTAAATCCGTTAGGAGTGACTGAACCTATGGTTGGGTGGAAATGGGCACTCTTTCTAGTGGTTGCTTCATGTTATCTGGTTCTGATAAGTGTTTCCAAACTTTATGCATTCAATTGGGAATTAATAGTTGCATACATGTATTTACTTATCTGTAAATGGTTCTGCATTGAAAAGGTTAAATTATGTTTATACATTGGTTCCCTTGAGGACTTGTGCTTTTGCTTTTCCCATATGCTCCAGTTTAACTCTCAAAGGTGTTTTCCTCAGGAAGCTACCTCATAGCTCCGGAATCGGAGCAAGCCTCTTGGCACTGCTACCATCTCGGTAACCTCATGAGTTTACACCGCCTACTTTCATAACTTAAGGTTTTGTGAACTAGGAAGACATTTCCTTCAAACCAGTAGTCTGAGAGACCTTGAACTCGTGCCCATGGCCTTACCTAAAACCCAGCTAAGAGTAGAGTGCATAGCCCAAGATTCATCTAAAGTTCCATGTGACCTAGGTCTAGGAACCCTGCGCTGATCCTGAAAGGAACCAGTTCAAAATGGTTTTAGAGTTTCGGGAGTTCGATGTCTGGAATGTCAAACTTCACAATAGTCAAAATTACCCAAACTCCCTAAGTAACAAGAGACATAGATTAATCAAGAACCTAACTGAGGAGATGAATGAGAATCGTTCATTAGGAGGAAAACCTATCTCTGTCGTCAAAACGACTCAAAGACCCACTAGAGTTAACAAATCAAACACCAGTTGCTTGATTAGATCGATGGTTGGAAATCATTATGGAGCGCGGAGGTGAAATTAGCAAATGTGCTAGTTCACGGCCCGCAATCAACCAACTTCATTGATCTCGTTGGAGATGGAAGATCAATGACCATGATTAGATAGATTCAGGAGTGCACTTCCCAGATTGCGGACATTGGACCCCGAAATTCATGTGAACCGTCAATCCATGAAAGGAGATCAATGGTGGGGAATCATTCTGGAGCGTAGAGGTGAAATTAGTGGACGTGCTAGTTCATGGTCTGCAATTCACCAACGCCTTTGATATCTTCGGGATGGAGGATCAACGACCACGATTAGACTGAGTTGGGTGAGTAATTTTCTAATTGTGGATATTGAGCCCTTCGATAAAGAGCAAGCACATTCGGGCATCGCAATCATTGTGGACCGTGGATCTAAGGATCCTTTAGGATCCCTCACTACCATTCAATCATGGGGACATGAGTATTAACATTGAGATCATGTAGGATCCCATGTGTCTAGTGGTGGGGTTTCTAGGTGTCCCTCTCAGAGTTTCCTAACAACGGGACCCAAGGGACCCTTGAGCGGAAGTTATGAGATGTAGATATATGGGGTTACATGGATACCCTCAGACCATCAGATCCATGCTGTGGTAATACCAACATTGATCGACTCCAGGAGAATCAAAGTGTGAAGGAACGAGGACTCCCGAAGGCCAGAGTCCCGAAGTCATCCCAACCATCCGTTGGAAAAGGATGCATGGCAGAAGATCTGCCACTTTGGAGAAAAGTCACTCCCGGAGAAAAGAGGAGTTGGTCAGAGAAAGAACTCTTGAAGGCCGAGGCACCAGAGTTCATCGGAGGTGTCTGTCAGTAGAGGAGAGGTGTCAATAGATCCTTTGTTTTGGAGGATAACCACTTCGGAGAATGTGGGGTCGCATGGATGGAGAACTCCCGAAGGTCGAAGCTTTGGAGTCCATCATGACCATTGAATAAAGGAGGGCACATGTCAGAAGATCCGACACTATGGAAGAATTGGGCTTCAGAGGTTTGCATTTGTGAGTACTTTGGAATTCACCGAGGCATGAATCCCTTAAGTAAATCAAAGTCATTGATTTTCTAAAGATGCGTGGAGTAAGATCATGCAGTCCAGAGACTTGGAACTCTGGAAGACTTAAGGAGAGGTGTTTTGGAATTCGCCAAAGCCTGGAGGCTCGAAGTAATCATGGGTCGTTGATATTGATAGAGAACGGGGACCGCTAATCCCCATGGCATACCCAAAATTCACTGATTCGGTAGTTTGATAGATTTGTGGTGTCATAAGTTGAAAACGTTTAGAGCTCGAAGCTCTGAAGCACCAAAATATGGGCATGTTGTCTTGGTGTCTGGTCAGAGCCTGGGGTCATATGCGATTGTATACAGATGGAAGGGGCTAGGCCTGGAATTCAAATTTGAAGGTCGAATGCTGAATTCCCCGCTAGCCAGTGAATTAGCCGAGGATCAATCCCAGTTGTTGGATTGGTTGGTGGATGGATCTCCACCATAGATTTGGGAATGTTGGAAGCTCCGGGATATCGGAGAACTCGGGATGAATCATATTTAGTTGGATCCATATTTAATCCATGTGGCCCCGATCAATGAACACCCAAGGAGCTTGCGAGAGGTATATCTGTCAGTTCTGAGCTTGGTTTTGAGCATGGAGACCATGGTTGTAAAGCTCTAGACAAGCAAAATGTGATAGAGACACTGAATGGAGGATTTGATTACTTAAGGAGAACAAAATTTTGGCACCCCCACCATGGGTGTGTTACAAATTGGTATCAGAGCATGGTTACAACAATTGGCCTGCTTGGGCTCAGGGATGAGTCATTTAAAAATCATGTTTAAAGTAAATTTTAAGGGTGACATATTATCTTACTACTTCCCTAAATATTCTAGTTAAAATTTTATTGAGCTAAAGAATAAAACTTTCTATTGTGTGTGTATTTAAGAAATTTGAACTGTATGTTGTTCATAAACTAATAGAATGTTGGCTAACAGTAAGTGTTTTTTCATCACTCCAGCAGTCAATGAATCACGGGAAATCACAAGCATAAAGGATGGCGACACACCATGAAGTGGGGGAGGTCTTCCACAATAGAGACGAAGAGTCTCATGAGAGGAGGGCAGTGGAGACCCCTCCATATCTAGATGAAATTGTAAGGAGCCTTATGGCCGAATTACAAAGTTGCAAGGCTGACAATGAGAGATGTATAAAGGCGCAAGAGAAACAAACGAAAATCAATGCAAGCTTGTTGCAGAGCTTATCTGATATACAGAGGCAGCTGCAGCATGGACCTGCGACCATCCATGTGGACCAATGACATACAGAGATAAGTCAAATTCCACCTGAAATACGAAAACATGGTCCCATAATTGGCCACACAGGGAGAACTACATTGAGGAAGGCCCAAACTAGAGGCAGGGGATGCTCATTGGGATATTCCTTTGGAAAGGGAACGAGAAACTCTGAGGGATCTTCTAGTAGCAAAACTAGCTCAAATTCTCAGAGGAAAGGAAAGAAGTGAAAGAATTCCAAAAGTCATGAACCTGAAGAATTCAAGAAAGACAAACCACCCTCTTTCAATGGAGAGATTGATAAAGGTGAAGAGGCATAAGCTTGGCTGCTTGGTTTAAAGAAGTACTTCAGAGTTTATGACTATTCTAAAAATTTGAAGGCTCGAGTAACCATCTTCAACCTTAATGGAAAGGCTTCCATTTTGTGGGAATATCTTAAGAACGTGAAAGGAATCCATGAAAAGGACTTATCATGGAAAAAGTTTGTGAAACACTTCAAGAAGAAGTATCTGTTAGAGAAATACTTCGACAGGAAGACTAAGGATTTCTATGAACTCAAGCTAGGAAAACTCAACATAGACGAATATATCAATAAATTCCTTGAGTTGTTGAGGTATGTATGCTACATAAAAGATGAAAAGGTAAAAGTCCAATGATTTATCAGTGGGTTACCTCATACCTACCAGAACAGGATTGTGTTTGACCAGACAAATACCTTAGAAGACACTATCCAGAAGGCAAGGTATTTTTTTGAATAGTTCGGTCATCAGACAAAACCTTGCGGGGACTGGAAGAATAAGAGTAGTTCGGGATTCAAGAATAAGGGGTTTAAATCCTCGCGATTTAAGAACTGTAGGAATATTTCAAGGATAAGACTTCCTACCCAAAGGCTGCACCAGCATAATTTCCCCTCCTAGAGTGGAAATAAACCTTTTGGATCAGCCCCAGGAAAGATTGATAACCCAAAGAGAGAACCCTTGAAATGTTGGGGTTGAAGAGAAGAAAATATGTTAAGGGATTTCCTACATAGATAGCATAACAATAGGAGAATCTACAACATCCAAGAAGCTATCACGGTCAATGATGTGTCTAGGAGCATGCCACAGATTTATGTGGCTTTGGATAATAAACAAGCCGACCACCAAGCTTCAGTGGTGGAGATGGAAGGTATGATCACCAATCGTCTAGTTTCTATTTTACTTGACCTTCATTCTAATTTTAGTTATGTGGCCCCTAAGACTGTTAATAAGTGTAAACTACAACCAGTTAGACATGTTAATCCATGGTTGGTACAACTAGCCACTTGAACCAAAATAAAAGTAACAAAAATCTTACCATCTTGCCAATTCATCATGGATGGGCTGCCCACCCAAGCAACTCTTAACATGCTTCCTATAAGATCTTAGGACTTGTTGATTGGTATGGATTGGTTGACTTCTTATAATACTAAGTTAGACTGTTACCATAAAACTTTAGAATGTCTAAATTAAGAAGGGGAAAGATGACCCTCCAAGGGATTCAGAAACCTGTCTCAGTGAGACAAATATCAACCCTTCAAATGAAAAAGTATTGCATAAAGGGATGTCCTATATATGCAATACAAGTTTTGGAATATGTTGAGGATGATAAACTAAACCTAGAGGACCACCCCATATTAAGAGAGTATAGAGACTTGTTTTCAGAAGAGGTATCGGATCTACCTTCGAGAAGAGACATTGACTTCTTGATAGAACTTGCACCAGGAGAAGTACCAGTGTCTAGGACACCCTATAGGATGAGTACACCCGAGCTAGTTGAGCTCAAGATAAATCTAAATTAAATGATGGAAAAAGGTTACATCTGGCCCGGTGTGTCTCCATGGGGAGCACCAGCCTTTTTGTGAAAAATAAATATGGCACGCTCCAACTGTGCATAGGTTATAGACAACTCAGACAACCATAAAGAACAAGTACCCCTTAACAAGAATCGATGACTTGTTCAATCAATTAGGGGGTGCTTCCATTTTCTCAAAATTGACTTGAGGTTTGGATACCATCAAGTCTGAATCAAGGATGAAGACATCCACAAAATGGACTTCAGGACAAGGTATGGTCACTATGAATTTGTGGTGGTACCATTTGAACTAACCAATGCTCCCCCCACTTTTATGTTCTTGATGAACAATGTACTCAAAAAATTCCTAGACAGATTTGTATTGGTTTTCATTGATGATATATTAATCTACTCCAAGAATAGAGAAGAGCATGAAGAACATGTTAGACTTGTACTTCAAGTACTAAGATAACATCAAATATACACTAAGATTAGCAAGTGTGACTTTTTCTAGAAGCAAGTGATACTTGGGCCATGTCATTTCTGAAGAGGGGCAGCAGTAGACCCTAACAAGATCATATCTACTATGGAATGGCCTACCCAAAAATATGTATCTGATATCAGATTATTTATGGGCTTAGCAGGATATTATAGAAGGTTCATAAAGGGTTTTCCAAGATTGGTTTTCCAATCACTACCCTCCAGAAGAAGGGGGTTAAATTCACTTGAACATCAAAATGTGAAGAAAGATTTCAGGAACTGAAATACCTTCTGACCCATGCACCCGTGCTGAAGATTGCAGACCATGAAAATGACTTCCTCGTGTGTACATATGCCTGCAAGGAAGGACTCAGAGGAGTCCTTATGCAAGAGGGACGTGCAATTTTCTACGCGTCTAGGAAATTGAATGAGCATGAAATCAATTATGTGACCCATGATCTAGAGTTGGTTTCCATACTGCATGCTTTAAAAATGTGGAGGGATTACCTTCTAGGTAGGAGATTTGTACTTATGACAGACCACTGTGGGTTGAGGCACTTGTTTGATCAACCAAAACTCAATGCTAGACAAGCTAGGTGGATGTCTCTCCTTAGTGAGTTCGACTTTGAAATCAAACACATCAAAGGGAAGGAAAATAGGGCAGTTGACGCCCTTAGCAAAAGTGTGAAAAAAATTCACCTGGCAGCAGTAAGCACCTATGAAACAAATGTCAGAGAAGGAATCGGGAATGCAAAAGAAATAGATGCATTCTTCAAGACCGTGACCTGATACCTAAGTCAAGAGCCTACAGGGATAAAGTATGAAGGCTATTAGATGCTCGATTAAGGCATGCTAACCTATAGAAACAGATTGTATATTCCAAGTTGTGACAACTTGAAGAGTTTCATAATGGATGAACTACACAAGAGACCATATACTAGTCACTTAGGATATCAAAAAATGATCACGACCACTAGGAAGCAATTCTATTGGCCTGGACTGAAAAAAGGACATAGCCAACTATCTAGCTAAGTGCCTAGAATGCCAACAATTTAAGGAAGAACACTGATACCCGGAAGGGTTGTTACAGCCTCTACCAATTCCATAATGGAACTGGGAAACCATTTCCATGGATTTCATCATCGGATTACTAATATCGACTAAGAAAAATGATGCCATCATGGTAGTGGTGGAAAAATTGAATAAGTCTGCTCACTTCATTCCTTTCAAGTCAACTTGCAAGGAAATAGATATTGCCAACTTCTTCATGAAGGAGATATTCATACTACATGGCATGCCTAGAGAGATTATATCCGACAAAGACACAAAATTCACTTCAAGCTTTTGGAAATCCTTGATGGCTGGTCTTGAGACTAAACTGTTGTTTAGAATAGCCTATCACCCCCAAACTAATGGACAGATAGAAAGAGTAAACCAAATATTAGAAGACATGTTAAGGATGTATGTAATGCATGAACCTAAGAAGTGGGAAGACTACCTTCCATTGGTAGAATTTTCCTACAACAACGGTTATCAAGAGTCACTAAAGATGAGCCATTTTGAAGCCCTCTATGGTAGACAATGCAAGATTCCAATCAACTGGAGTAATCCAATGGATAGAATTACAAGCGTACCGGACATGCTTAAAGAAATGGAGCAACAAGTGATTCAGATAAAACAAAATCTGAAAATTGATCAGGATAGACAGAAGAGCTACGTCGACCGAAAGAGAA
>JASDQU010438449.1:70793-94299 GCA_032191745.1 Picea mariana
TTAAATGATCCCCAGCCCTTCCTGTACTATGCGCTAGGATCATAGTAGCTGACCTGCAAAAAATTCTTTCTAGGATCCTACATCCACTTGTTAGTCCAAACATTCTTTCTATGCATAGGTATAACATATCTTTCACTATTCTTATCAGATCTACTCATATCAAACCTTCTTTCATCTATTAGTACCCTAGTTTTCAAGCTAGGACAAAATTTATCAAACACACCTAGATCCATACTATTGAAACACAAATTTCCTCTTATCTTACTTCTACAGAGAACAAAACTTTCAGATCTAGAACTTTTCACTATTCTTACCTTTATCAGAGCACAGAGCTTGCAGATCTTACCTCTTTTCTTCAGATCTGACCTCTTTTCTTGGCACAGGGCTTAAAACGTTAAGTAGAATGTTGTGCACTAGGGAAATAGGTCTACGCATGAAGCTTCCATAGTTTCAGGTCGAATCTTTGCACAAAGCTTCTTCTTCCTCAATTCCCAGCAATCACAGTTTCAGGTCCTGGCAACGGAACCATTTGTTGGCACAGGGGCAGACCCAAGGTTCAATGCTACAACAACGCGCCAACAAAACCCTAACTACAGGCCCTTTTGGCAACACCTGCGAAGTAGATGGAGTCTCACCAAAGGTAGAGGTAGGGGTGGTTGTAGGACTCCAGTGTTTGCAACCTTATCTAGGACACAGATCTGTGATTGTAAAACTTAACAAAGCACTTAGCACCGACAGTTCATCAATATTTAACCAATATCTACTCTACAGATAAAACAAAGCATCGCAACATTCATTCAGATCTAATGTATCTAAGCACTTAGCATAAAGAGATAGATTAGATCTAGCATATTCAAGCACTAATCACATGGGTCAAATCTAGCATCCATATACATCATTAAGCACAAAGCATCAACAAATCTATCTATCTATATCAAAGCACTTAGCAAGTAATAAATCAACACATCAACACATCAACACATTGCACAAAGCATAGCAAAACAGCATGTACATGGTTCACCCCCACCCTGGGGCTATGTCCACCAACTCTTCTCTTCTTTATTACCTTTGGTCAAGCTTCTTACAGACACATGGCATCAAAATCCTACTCTATAGAAGACATGAGATCTAAACGCACTTTGCCAGATCCTCCTTCTTCGAGCTAGGGTACAACACCAAGCCTTCTTACAATTACTTGCACTTAGCTCTGTAAGTCTTGCACTATATGCACAAAGCATGACTTAGCACTTAGCACTCTTACAATCCTTTGATCACACAGATCTAATTCTATCACTTAGCACTACTTATCACCTCTTTTATTACATCACTTAGTCTTCTATATATACATTACAAAAGTAGGCCTAAGCATGGGTAAACCCATGGGATGACATTCCCATACCCGTTACATAATCCCAAAACCCAAAAAGACCTAAAAATGGGTCGATATCCCATGATCTCTGCTTCATCTTGTGCTCCACATTTGACAACCTGTCAAAGTCCCAAAAATAGGTCAAACATGACCAAGAATCCACAAAACTTGGTCAAGGTCCAACACTCCCTGAGAATGGGAGCTTGTGCCAAGATGGAACCTCATTATTGTGTACCCTTTGAAGTCTTCGATAGAGTGGGACCTATAGCCTATAGGCTAGCACTCCCTACCACAGTAAAAGCACATAATGTTTTTCATGTTTCATTATTGAAGAAATATGTACATGATCCTAATCATATAATTGGCTGGTTTCTGATCCAGGTGGAGACAGAGGGAGAATTCATGCCAAAACCTCAATGCATACTAGATAGGAAGGAAATGTCACTCAGAAACCAAACCATTGCATAGGTCAAGGTGCAGTGGAAACACTTTGGGCCAGATGAGGCCACGTGGGAAATTGAGGATGCCATGAGACAAACATATTCAATTTTGTTTACTTTTGTATATACATAGCATGTTGATAGATCAAATATCGACAACAATGTTCCTTTAAGGGGGAGGGAATTGTAACACCCTATTTCCCTCAGTTTGTAAATATAATTATATTGTCCAATAAACTATGGAAAACTCAAAGGTGTGAATATTTGATTTGATGGACCTTTGTATAAAAGGTCAATGAATGTAAATTCTGTTATTTTAATAAAAAATGGATATGTGTTACATGATTGTTGGAAAGGGGATGTGCTAAGAGAGACCACGAATACTATGAAAAGATGGTGGAGGGGACCAGGAATGGTTTCGTTAACCTCCATTGAACCAGTACTTTGTTGGATTTAATTTCTCAGGATCATAACAACCCTCTGACCCAGGAATGAATTACAATCAGGCTGGTGGGTGGGAAGATATCCTCAAGAGTTAATGACGGGATTGGGTAGACCGCATATATGTAAGGCTTTCAGACCTGACCATGGACTGGGAATTTGGGACACACACAATCTTGTTGGGAAAGACAAAAAAAGAAAGCATGGGGGGTCAAGGAGGAAATCTGCGATGAGTGCAGAGTCGAGAGAGGAAGCTCTGGGATTCAAGGAAGAATTGTGAAAAAAGTGTGTTCTAGTCGTAGGAAATAGAGACTAATACGGGAGAAGGAGAGTAACCTTCATCCCTATCTATTTCTAAGCTGGAAGAAGATATTCAATCTAAAAGCATCGTGGTCTAGCTCGGGGGGGGATAGTGGTATATCTGTTGGGAGTGACTGAGCCTATGCTTGGGTGGAAATGAGCACCCTTTCCAACAGTCGCTTCATGTTATCTTTTTTTGATAAGTGTTTCCATACTTTGTGCGTTGAATTGGGAATTAATAGTTGCATGCATGTATTTACATATTTGTAAATGGTTCTGCATTGAAAAGGTTAAATTATGTATATACATTGGTTCCCTTGAGGACTTGTGCTTCTTATTTTCCTGCATGCTCCAGGTTAAATCTCAAAGGTGTTTTCCTCAGGAAGCTACCTCACAGCTCCGAAATTAGAGCAAGCCTCTTAGCACTACTACTGTCTTGGTAACCTCACGAGTTTACATTGCCTAGTTTCATAACTTAAGGTTCTACGACATAGGAAGACGTTTCCTTCAAACCAGTATTCTGAGATACCTTGAACTCAAGCCCATGGCCTTAACTAAAACCTGGCTAAGAGTAGAGTGCATAGCCCAAGGCTCATTTGAAGGTCCATATGACCAGGGTCTACGAACCTTGCACTAAGCCCGAAAGGAGCCAGTTCAAAATGGTTTCGGAGTTTCAGGAGTTCGATGTTTGGAATGTCAAACTTCATGATATTCAAAATTACCTGAGCTCCCTGAGTAACAAGAGACATATATAAATCAAGAAACTGACTGGTGAGATAAATGTGAATCGTTCATTGGGAGGAAAACCTATCTGAGTCATCAGAACGACTAAAAGACCCAGTACAGTTAACAAATCAAACACCAGACGCTCGATTAGATCGATGGATGGAAATCATTGCAAAGTGCGAAGGTGAAATTATTGGACGTGCTAGTTCACGGTACGCAATCAAAAAAGGTCATTGATATCGTTGGAGATGAAATATCAATGACCATGATTAGACGGACTTGGGTGAGCACTTCCTAGATTGCTGATATTGGGCCCCACAATCGCTGTGAACCGTCGATCTGTGAACGAAGATCGATGATGTGGAATCATTGCGAAGCACGGAGGTGAAATTAGCAAACATGCTAGTTCATAGCCCGCAATTCACCAACGTCGTTGTTCTCGTTGGGATGGAGGATCAATGACCACGATTATACTGAGTTGGGCGAGTACTTTTTTTATTGCAAAGATTGAGCCCTCTGATAAAGAGCAAGCACGTTGGGGCCCCACAATCACTATGGACTGTGGATCTAAGGATCCTTCAGGATCCCTCACTATCGTTTGATCATGAGGATGTGATTATTAACATCGAGATCATGTGGGAGCCCATGTGTCAAGTGACAGGGTTTCCAGGTGTCCCTCTCAGAGTGGCCTAACAACGGGACCCAAGGGACCCTTGAGCGAAAGTTACTAGTTGTAGATCTTTGGGGTTACAAGGATAACCTTGGACCATCAGATCTAGGTTGTGGTCAGCCCGACATTGATCGACTTGAGGAGAATCTAAGTGTGAAGGAACGAGGATTCCAAAAGGCCAGAGTCCCGAAGTAATCCCAGTCATTCATTGGAAAAGGACGCATGGCGAAAGATCTACCACTTCGAAGAAAAGTCACTCGGAGAGAAAAGTGGAGTTGGTTAGAGAAAGAACTCCCGAAGGCCAGGGCACTGGAGTTCATTAGAGCCATCTGTCAATAGAGGACAAATGTTAAGATATCCTTCATTTTGGAGGATAACCACTTTGGAGAAAGTGGGGTTGCGTGGATGGATAACTTCTAAAGGCCGAAGCGTCAGATTTCATCATGACTGTTGAATAGAGGAGGGCACGTGTCATAATATTATACACTCCGAAAGGATCGCACTTTGGAGGTTTGCATTTGTTAGTACTTTGGAATTCACTGAAGCATGAAGTGCTGAAGCAAATCAAAACCGTTGATGTTCTGCGGATGTGTGGCATAAGATCACGCAGTCTAGAGACTTGGTGCTCTAGAAGACTTGAGGAGACGTGTTTTGGAATTCGCCGAAGCCTAGCGGACCGAAGTAATCGTGGGTCATTGATATTGACAAAGAATGGGGACCGTTGATCCCCGTGGCATACCCAAAATTCACCAAATCAACAGTTCAAGAGATTTGTGCTGTCATAAGTTGAAAACGTTCAGAGCTTGAAGCTTCGAAGCACTAAAATAAGCACATGTCGTCTTGGCATCTGGTCATAGCCCAGGGTCATATGTGATTGTAGATAGAAGGAAGGGGCTAGGCCTGGAATTTAAATCTGAAGGTCTAACGCTGAATTCCCCACTAGCATGTGAGTTAGTCGAGGATCAAGCCCAATCATTGGATTGGTTGGTGGATGGATCTCCGCCATAGATTTAGGAATGTTGGAAGCTCTGGGATATTGAAGAAATTGGGATGAAGCATATTGATTCGGATCCATATTTAAGCCATGTGGCCCTGACCAATGAACACTTGAGGAGCTTGGGAGAGGTATATCTGCCAGTTCCGAGCACGGTTTTGAGCATGGAGACTATGGCTAGAAATATCTAGACGAGAAGAATGTGATAGATACCTTGAATGGAGGATTTGATTACTTAAGGAGAATGTAATTTTGGATCCCCCACCATGGGTGTGTTACAATTATACCCCATCTTTCCATACTTAGTTGATTCTTCACCTTCTGTTGTCATAGATTCGTGGGTTCCCGGGCTCCCGGGTTCAAAAAAGTTTCGAAGCAGTTTTCACTCCCGTTCATCCCCGCCACCTTTGCATGCTTCCCAATGCAGATTAATTATTCCTTTATTAGTGAAAAATTACTAGACACATCGAAAATATTGGCATTAATAGGCGAAAATTTTGAGTACATCTCCCATTAAAACGCATTCAACCAAGATTTACGGGAAATTATATTATCATGCTCCAGCATTCATTTTAAATACTATCAAGAGCAAAGGAACGTTCTCATCACCTTATGGCTGTAGCTCAACAATATTTCTGTGGAGATACCCTGAATATTTTCGGGTGCGAGGACCAGAGTTTTTAGTAGTCCAAAGCTTATGAATACTACTCGTCCCCTTCTTCCCAGAAGGAAGTTATATGGACATATGGAATTGCACGAGCAGGTTGTGTCCCCGAAAGTTTTGACTGTAAGGAATTGGTCACCTGTTGCACCGAAAAATATATTCTGAACTAGCGAATTATCCAGTTTCGAGACCATTCTCGAGTCTCCCTATCGCCTCAAGTATTTCAAAATATGTTAAGACTTCCTAACCCAATGCCTACTTTCAAGGGTGAGAATTGCAGAGAGTTCCTAAAGAAGCATGATAATGAATTGGACCTCTTGCCGAAGTTCTTAGAGAACCCTATGGTCGGTCCAAGGACATGAACAAATTACAGGTTACTGCATTTAAAAACCCTTTTCAGGAAATTGCATGGCTTTTCACGAGGATAACAGGACATTAAATTACAGCCAGCATCTCTTAGATGACTCTGTATATTTTATATTTTACAGTGAAGGAACAATCCATCTTCCATTGGGGAAAGTTGATTTCCATTGAAATCTCTTCCCTCTTATTGCAATACACAAGGAATAATACATTATTTATGTCATATTATTTAATTTTCACGGTGGATAATTGTTTTCCATTCCTTGGATTATCTATGTGTAAGAAGGTAAAGTGATAATTTGACCCAGTAACCTTTTGGTACCAAATATTATGGAGACACGACGCCTCTCAACATTTTTATGAAGTCTCTAATGATTTTGTTTCAGTTTTTGAAGGATTGATATTTGGAAAGTATTTTCCCTGGTTGTCTGACCAGGCAACCAAGTTCCTGGATAGGAAGGGCACACTATAAGAAATAGAGAACTATAATTTCATAAGTATTTTTGGATCCAAACAAAATCCTTGTTTCCTTCCATGTCACATATTTGGTACAATGTTTTTTGCTTAAATATCAAGGCACTACACCTACTCGTTGCATTTTTTCCATGAAAATAGAAAAAATCAATTCATCCCTCTGCCTTGGAAAGCCAGTGATTTCATAGTCAGGAATATGAACAAGATTGACAGTTTCGTGGGCCACTTCCATAGTTCAATTTGAAATGTGCTAAAAATGTAAAAGGGTTCGACCTTGATGGTATTTTTGTAGAACACCTATTGGATGTCGGTTTCAACAGTTCTTTCACTGACACTATCCTGAATGAAGACGAAGACAACACCTCAGGAATTCTTTCTTGTGACACTAGAAACCTAAAGAAAATACTCAACACCAATGATTCGTACAAGCATAAACAAAAAGGCCCAGGTGAGAAAAGTGCCCAATCCCCGACCGCCACACCCAAGACTACAACATCTCAGAGAAGTACTCCAATAGCCTACCCAAGAAAGAAATTCACACACAGTTCTTCGGGCGGCGGAGGAGATAAGAACCCTCCCTCTGATGAAATTGAAAGTTCTCACAAACTTTCCGCGAGCAAAAATGGGAAAACAATAGTGCAAGAATAGGAGGGACCAAGGGCAGAAATTGATATCCACGATCTCTCCCTCGAAGATATGGAACTAGAAATTGACATTGACAAAACTTTCCCTGACGACGACCAACTAGATAGCACTGCTCTGCATAATCCTAAGATGGAAATAATTGGGACCAATACCTTGGACGAAGAATAGTCTTTTGCATTTCAGAGCGTTGTTTTTGGCAGCAAATCCAAAAAATTGGTTATTAAAAAGAGATATGTAAAGAATAAGAAAGGGAAATCTCATTCAAAACATGTGTCCTTCCCAGATCTCCTAGATACACCGAGCAATTGGATATTCTCTTGAAAACTCTATTAGCAACCTTTAAGCGGAGAACATCATGTTAAAGGAGCTAATCAAAGAATTGGAGGGAGTTCTAATGCCTCTTCCACTGTTTTCTACTCCTTTGCCAATGATCGGGCCCACCACACCTGCAACAAAGTTAAAACGATCAACAAGCCTTCTCACATCAGCTTGAGGCTATGTGGAAAAGGATATAAAGAGAAGAATGGAATTAATAACATAAGAATGGGAGATGTCAAAGATTATGGTCTCTTTTGGAACAAGAGCGCATGCTTTTCATGAGTATCTACAAGCAGATCTCAAGAACAAGAAAGGTTTCTACCTCGATGTAGTTGTACCATTTTGTAAAAAACTTGAATGGTATCATTCAAGCATGTAGCCAAGCCATATCTAGAAGAGACAAACTATTCAAGCTAACTGAGATAGTCGGTTATTCGATTAAAAACCAAGATATTCAAGAATCATTGCACAACCTTTCTATTAATCTAAGGGACTTGGAAAGTGAATTATTCAATATAAAAATATGACATGAAATCAACGTGGTGCCCATGAGGATCTACATCAAAGAGTGGTTCAAAAAATCTATCGACAAGATTAACAATGAAGGGCAAAGGATGCTTCACACGGTTCCCATAACTGCCGACGAAAGCCATAAAAGGACATCAACGAGAAAATGACAAGGAATGGGACACCATCATAGTAAGTTGATACTGATCACATTCTTCTGTCTTTGTCGATGTCTTCATCCAGTTACTGTATCTCTTTAAATACAAAGCTTTAATCGAGGACTGACAATTTTCTCTTTATTCTTGCCAGTTCTTGTTGTTTTCCATCGTCGACTTTCTTCTTTCTACAAGCTTTATTCTTGTAGATATTTCCTTTATAGTCCATGGGAGCCCCAATCCTAGTCACTATGGCAAACACATTTATATTTCATAGAATATGTACTGAACTATATAAATTTTTTTAATTCCAAGACAACTATTTTGGGAAATATTCTCAAATGTATTTTGTAGCCCAGTTTACCTAAATATAAAATATTTGAGGTTGCTCTATGGTGATCTTCAATGTTTGGTGTTGTTTTTTTAATTTTGTATTTTTTTTTAAATTAACTCATTTCCCTGTAAATGTTGGGGTCATGTTCATGTTTAATTTTGTGCATATATTGCAACTTCCTATATTTCAGAATATGCTTCCATATACAAAATGTTAAGTCATATATTTTTTTTTCTATTTCTTATGGGTTTGAGCAAAATTTGCTAGTCAAAAACACCCTTCAAATCGGAACATGGTTTACATTTGGACGGAAAATAATCTATTAAGATACATTAATATAAATACATTTTAAATAAATATAAAAAAAATCTCTTTAAAATTGAACCTAACTTTCTCGGTCTCCTGGATTGGTCGCAAGTTCCCAGGTTAGTGGATTGCTAGATCCTCATCTCCATCTATATCGTCACATCATGAGCCCGACCGACTGTCATCCCTTTCAACACTTAGCCAATTATCTCACCGCAGTGTCCCGACTTAGTGCTATCGAATTCTTATGCCCCATGTTATGTGATATGCATATTGCACCCTACACTTCCATGATATACATTTTTCACCCAACACTTCCATGATTTACAATTCGACCCTGGACTCCTGGAACTCGTAATCTTCACTATACTTGGGTTTACAAAAGTTTCAAACCATTTATCGCTCTCTTCAATCCCCGCCACATTCTTTCCCTTCCCAATGCACATTCATTATGCTTTTACTAGCAACAACTCAACACACAGGTTCACTTATTGGCATTAATAAGAAAAAAAAGCATTCAACCACGATTTATGGGAAACCTTCATTGATTTTCGTACCTAGCCAATTCTATGGCCGTCGGTTCCTGGGTTGGCGCAATCGAACTCTCATTCCCTGTGTTCTGTGATATACATATTGCACCCAAAACTTCTATGATCTACAATTCCATACTTAGCCAACTTTACGGTCGTTGGTCCCCGGTTTGGCACTATTATAAATCTTGCACCCAAAAATCTCATCATCTACAATTTTGTGATATACATCTTGCACCGAAAAATTATGTGATCTACAATTCCTTCAACTTGCAAGCTTCACTCTACCTGGGTTAACAAATGTTTCAAAGCATTTATCGCTCCCTTTCATCCCCTCTACCTTCGCACCCTTCCCAATGCACATTGATTATTATTTTACTAGTGACAACTCAACACACATGTTCGAAAAAATTGGCATTAATAAGCGAAAACCTAGAGGAAATATCCAATTAATACGAATCAAACCGTGATTTATGGGTGCACGACCGACCGCCCTTTCTTTCCATACTTAGCCAATTTTATGGCTCCAAGTTCCCAGCTTGGAGCTATCGAACTCTCGTTCCTCATATTCTATGATATACATGTTGCACCCAAAACTTTCATGCTCTACAATTCCACCCTGCACTCGAGCTCGCAAGCTTCATTCTACCCAGGTTCACAAAAAGTTTCAAAGCATTTATCGCTCCCTTCCATCCCCGCCACCTTCGCACCCTTCCCAATGCACATTAATTATTCTTTTCTTAGTGACAAATCACCACACAAGTTCGAAAGGATTGGCATTAATAAGAAAAAACCTCGAGGACATGTCCCATTAAAATGAATTAAACCGTGATTTACGCAAAAACCTCTAGGACTTCTCCCATTAATACACATTAAACCGTGATTTATGGGAGTCTGATCGACCGCCCTTCCTTTCCATACTTAGCCAATTTTATCGCTGCAGGTTCTCGGGTTGGAGTTGTTGAACTCTCATTCCCCGTGTTCTGTGATATAAATATTGCACCCAAAATGTTCATGATCTACAATTCCACCCTGCACTCCTCGAACTCGCAAGATTTAAAAAGTTTCAAACCATTTATCACTCACTTCCATCTCCGCCACCTTTGCGCCCTTCCCAATGCAGATTAATTATGCTTTGATTACTGATTAATAAGAGTATACCTCGATAACATCTCCCATTAAAATGCATTAAACCACGATTTACGTCAAATTATATTATCAAATATCTTCTTCACATGTTATGATTCATATTACTTTATGGAAAGATTCCATTTCATACTAATTGCTTTGTTCCTACCATCTATTCCTGGGTGGATTCTTTTTCAATAACTGTAAAGTAAGATATAAGTTATATCTTAAATTACTATTCAACGTAATTTCAATATAGCTTTTAATATCTACAATTTTCTTATCATTTCATTTCTAAAAAACAATTGAACATAACTTCTTCATATTTTTTTTTTAGTTTTTTTCATTTAGTTTTACATATTTCAACTTTCATTTCATTATTGTTAAAGATCTATTCTAATTACCCTTTACTTACCATACTGTTAATTTCTATTTTTTTAACAATATTCCTCGTCTCTTCCCATCTTCCAAAAATCATCATCATGAATAATTATAAGCTATGAACTATCATCTCCATTCCCAAATCTACTTGGCAGGGACTAAGCTGCCACGCAACACTTGTTTTAATTTATTCTAAAATTTTTCACTTATCTACTATTTATAAAGCGAATAATAATAATAAAATTTTAATTTATAAAAATATTTTTTTTTTGTTTGTTAATTTGTGCGGAACCTATTGGGTACGCGATTAACCTGTGGCTTGAAAAACTGCGACTCAAGGGCATCTAATCCGTCAAAATCACCCGGGGATTGCACCCGGCCTGAGCCACACCAACCCTTAACATGGTTGGATTTTTTGTCCCCGCAGGTTTCGAACCAGTGACTTTAACATCACGGAGTGGCTTAACAACACACTCCGTCACTGACTGTCCTACACCTCGGGGACTTAATTTATAAAAATATTAAAAGTAAATGCATAATAAATTTTTTTATCAAATTGTTCTTTATCTTTTATTTAAATATATTATAATTATTTCTTTATTTTCTATTATAAGGTAACGTAGGCATATTTATGAGTAAAGGTAGGTGATAAAAGAAAACTATTCCATGACGTGAAGTGATAGATCACATATCAAATATGAAATAAATCTCATTTTTTGAAAAAAACCCATGTATCAAAATTCATCAATTCAACGATTTTTACGTAGAGTTAACAAATCAAAGGAAAGTCGTCCATCCTGGATACTTCTTCCAAGTCAAAGAAATGAGTTGTGGGTCAAAAAGGTGAATGTTAAAGGCAAATAGAGCATCATCCAAGCTGGCCATTTCCTTAATGATTAAATCAAGGAGTGGGCTAACTTGGGATCAATCTTCCTTCACGAGATACTTTTCCAGTAGGTTTTCCGGCGGTGCGATTTTAAATTCCCGGCCTATCTAGAACTTTGATCGATTTTCTAAGCATATGGGTTGGTTTAAAATGGGGAAAACCCCATGGGATAAGGTTTTGAAATGCATCGAACTTTGATCCATGCGAAAATCAGGCTACCCCTGAAAATCTGGCCAGATTCAGGCCCATTTTTTTGCAACCTATGTTGAAATTTCATTGAATACTAATTAAAATATTAAAACCTATGTTGAAATTTCATTGAATACTAATTAAAGATATAACTTATATCTTAATTTACAATTATTGAAAAAGAATCTACCTAGAAATACATGGCAGGAACAAAGTAATTAATATGAAATGGAATCTTCCCATAAAGTAATATAAAACGTAACATGTGAAGACGATATATGATAACATAATCTCATGTAAATCGTGGTTTAACGTGTTTTAATGGGATATGTCCTCGAGGTTTTCGCTTATTAAATCCAATATTTTTGAAACTGTGTGGTCAGTTGTCACTAATCAAAGCATAATTAATGTGCATTGGGAAGGGTACGAAGGTGGCGGGGACGGAAGGGAGTGATAAATGTTTTGAAACTTTTTGTGAACCTGGGTAGAGTGAAGCTTGCGAGTTCGAGGAGTCTGGGGTGGAATTGTAGATCACAAAATTTTTGGGTGCAAGATGTATATCATGGAACACGAGGAATGAGAGTTCTATAGCGCCAACCTAGGGATTGACAACCATAAAATTGGCTAAGTATGGAAAGGAACGATGGTCGGTCAGACTCCCATAAATCGCGATTTGGTTTTCGCTTATTAATGCCAATTTTTTTGTACCAGTGTTTTGAGTTGTCACTAGTAAAATCATAATTAATGTGCATTGGGAAGGGCGTGAAGGTGGTGGGGATGGAAGGGAGTGATAGATGCTTTGAAACTTTTGTGAACCCTGGTAGAGTGAAGCTTGCGAGTTCGAGGAGTCCGGGGTGGAATTGTAGATCACGAAATTTTTGGGTGCAAGATGTATATCATAGAACAAGGGGCATGAGAGTTCTATAGCTCCAACCCCAAAAACCGCGGTAATAAAATTGTCTAAGTATCGAAAGGAATGGTGGTCGGCTGGACTCGTGATGTGAGGATATAGATGGAGACGAGGATCTGTCAGTCCACTAACCTGGGAACCCGCGATCATGGAAATGTGACTAAGTATAGAACCAGAAAGGGATAATAGAGGGGAAGAAGAAAATGGAAAAAGGAGTAAGTATCTCACACAACAACATCTATTGTTCGTTTATTAATGTCAATCTTTTTGAACCTATGTGGTGAGTTGTCACTAGTGAAAGCATAATGAATGTGCATTGGGAAGGGAGTGAATGTGGTGGGGATGGAAGGGAGCGTAAATGGTTTGAAACTTGTGTGAACCTGGGTTTAGTGAAGCTTGTGAGTTTGAGGAGTCTGGGGTCAAATTGTAGATCATGAAAGTTTTGGGTGCAATATGTATATCATAGAACACGGGGCATAAGAGTTTGATAGCACTAACCCAGGACCCTGTGTTCAGATAATTGGATAAGTATTGAAAGGGATGGCATTCGGTTAGGCTCATGATGTGACGATATAGATAGAGATGAGCATCTGTCAGTCTGCCAACCCAGGAACCCGTGATCATAGAAATACGACTAAGTATAGAACCAAAAAGGGATAATAGAGGGGAATAAGAAAAGGGAAAAAAGGGTAAGTATAGAGGAGGCAAATGAAAGGGAGAAAAGAGTGTCTTAAATTCTTGTATAAAGAGGTTGAATTCATCTATCAATAGTTGTACAGGAAAATGAGTTATTTTAAAAAAAAATACAAAATTAAAAAAAACAATATTAAACATTGAAAAACACCATACAACAACCTTAAATATTTTATATTCAGATAAATTGGGTTACAAAATACAGTTGATATTATTTCCCAAAATAGCTATCTTGGAATTTGTAAAAAAATATATAGTTCAGTACATATTCTCTGAAATGTAAATGTGTTTGCCATAATGACTGGGATTGGGGCTCTCGCGGATCATAAAGAAAATATGTAAAAGAATCAATCTTGTAGGCATCCTTTTCCCTTCATTGGTAATCTTGTCGACAACCTTTTTGAACCACTCCTCAATGTAGCTCCTCATGGCTGCCACATTGATTTCATGCCAGATTTTTATACTGAAGAATTCATTTTCCAAGTCCCTTACATCAATAGAGAGGTTGTGTAATGCTTCTTCAATATCTTTGTCTTTAATCAAATAATCAACTAGACAGTTTTTCACGCCATCTTCACCATATTCAAGAATTCCATAGAAATTATCAAATGATAGTCTTTTATAGATCTAAACTTGATCATCAAATTCTTTCTTGGTTAAAAACAATGAGTTGAATATCAATTTCGGGTCTTGGACTTAATTGGTGTTGTCAACTATATCTATCTCATTTATCTTCTTGAATAGTTTGTCTCTTCTAGATATGGCCTAGCTACATTATCTTTTTATTCAACATTTTGTACTTTGATAAGTGTTAACTTCCCTCTATCATTGAAAACTTGGGTTTTAAGGTTCCTTCCTTGTAATGTTCCTGGTCATCCACATCTGAGACAACTTAGAGATGTGGTTCAGGGCCAATTGAAAGACGAGGGAGTGGTTTTATGTGACGTCAACTTTGGGGGAAAAAAATTATGTTAGCCAACAAAAGATTAAACAAAAAAATCAAGTATCTTATGATTGGTATTCTCCCTGTATTCGATCGTTTGGTTGGTTGAAAGGCCTACCTGAATATTTGTATGTTGAATTTCTTTATTTTATTGCTGAAAAATGGAAGGTACTTTCAAGTCACCTACAAAATGATCTTTGTTGAAGTATATAGCTTCTTCGAACAACAAATATTTGGCAAGTGTATCAAATGCTACAGACCACACCAGAATCTATCTTTCGTCAGAGGAGTGGCACATATCGTGGCTTACAAAATGATCCGGAATATTTGGAAGTGATGCCAAATATTACTCCATGCTCGAATATAATCAAAAGGAATTATAAATTTTGATCCTCACGAAGGTGAGACACTGTATGAGTGGTTGAATCAACATCCTAAAATTATAGAACTTTCTATCTCAAAGTTTGTTGAGTTACTTCTAGATTTAGTAACAAACTCGATAGACAGACAGCTTCTATCTCAAATTTTGTTGAGCAACCTTTGGATGTAGTAACATACTCGACATACAATCAACTTTCTATCACCACTGCACATCCTTTTCACTATTCCTATGCAAACAATTACCTCTGGGTCAAAGAGCTTACCACTCTTTGCTAGAATATTTCCCTAGTAGTTGAAGGTGGGTATATAATCAGGGAACGAGGCTCTCAAAGGTTTATCATGCTTGCATCAACGAGTAACTAGGAAAATTTAATGGGAAGGAATTATGGACTATGGAATTTGCAACACTTTCTGAAGATTACTTTATACTACCACCTTATGCAGGAAGTTTGACGTGGACATGTAATGATTTGGTTTCTGAAGATCACCTTTTACTACCACCTTCATGCAATGATATTGTTTCATTCTTTAGAAGAAACCTTGATGTAGTAGATATTCCAAAGCTATTTCCACCGAATATCAATCTTCATGTTGTTTCCCATGCTTTGAATAAGGAGAATGCAATTCTTTTGTTGTAGTAGATCTGATATTTGAAAAAAACGAAAGTTTCTCGATGCTTGAAGTATTAACTTGTCTGGTTCAAATAAATCATCATCACCTCGCCACAAATGTCTCTCAAGTTGTTCATCAAGATCACAGGTAGATAATCATAGAGTTCCTTCCTAGTCGTAGAGTGCTTCCATCCCCATCTTGGTTTTTCACATATGGTCAGTATTCGTATGCAACACAACCTGACCCACTAAAGCCTGCACCTACATGCAATTGAAGAGATGTAAAATTATATCAAGTCATAACTCTAGGCTCCAGGTAGCTTCATCTTCAGACATTGACACTAGCGATGACCCCAGGCTCCAAATAGCTTCATCTTCGGACCTTGACACTAGCGGTGGCAATGGGAACAATGTCATTGATTGCAGGGTGGTAATGCAGTGAACAAATAGGCTTGTCATTGTCAAAGCACTTAGACTGTAGGGTTGTCAAACCTGCAAAAGAGCATTGACTTTAGCGTTTCTTTTTCATGACAATTAAAATGTTTATGTGAGTCCAGAAATCTTTGGAGGTTGGGTGTCCTGTGCGATGATGACCTCGACAATAGGTGCATGTTAGATATTTATTATCTGGACATTGCAGTTTTAATGCAATTGTCATAGTCAATGAAAAATCGAATGCATTTCTACAAGCAATACTAATTGTGTAATTAATTTACATTCTTGAAGGATGTGAATCCCAAATAAAGCCTCAAACTTTTCGACCAATGGTGTGTTAAAAAAATACATTATTTTGTATTTAAAAAAATAAAAAATTGTATTTTCTATGTCTAACATTAGGTTTCACACGTAAACATTTCCAAGTCAACTAAAATTAATATATAGTCAACTCAGATCCCGGGAAGAGATCAAACTCCCTAGATCTAGTTTATTCCATCATGTTAGTTGGGATAGAAGGATCCACCACCAAGATAAAGAAACAAGATAGAAATAAAATCATATGTGGAAACCCAAGCTGGGGATGGAAGCACTCTATGACCAAGAAGGCATTTTGTTCTTATCGAACTGTGATCCTCATGAACAAATTGAGAGATGCTTGCAGCGAGATGATGGTGATTTATTTGAACCAGACAAGTTAATACTTCAAGCATCGAGCAACTTCTTTTTTTTCAAATATCGGATCTACTGCAATAGAAGAAATGCATTATCCTTATTCAAAGCATGGGAAACAACAAGAAGATTGATATTCGGTGGAAATAACTCTAGAATATCTACTACATCAAGGTTTCCTCTAAATAATGAAACAAAATCATTACATGAAGGTGGTAGTAAAAGGTGATCTTCAGAAACCAAATCATACCTGAATACGTCAAACTTCTTGTAGAAGGTGGTAGTATAAAGTAATCTTCAGAAAGTGTTGCAAAGTCCATATTCTAGAATTCCTTCCCATTAACTTTTCCCAGTTACTCGTTAACATAGGCATCAGAAAATTTTGAGAGCCTCATTCCCTAATTATATACCCACCTTCAACTACTAGGAGAATATTCTTGCAAAGAGTGGTAAGCTCTTAGACCCAGATGTAATTATTTGCATAGGAATAGTGAAAAAAATGTGCAATAGTGATAGAAAGTTGATTTTATGTCGAGTTTGTTACTACATCCAGAAGTTGCTCAACAAACTTTGATATAGAAGTTGATTGTCTGTCGAGTCTGTTACTACATCCAAAACTCGCTCAACAAACTTTGAGATAGAAAGTTCTGTAATTTTAGGATGTTGATTCAACCACTCATACAGTTTCTCACCTTCCTGAGGATCCAAATTTATAATTTCCTTCTAAGTATATTTGGGCATGGATTAATATTTGGCGTCACTTCCAAATATCCCATACCATTTTGTAAGCCATGATATCTGAGACTCCTCTGACTAAAGATAAATTTTGGTGTGGTCTACAGCATTTAATACACTTGCCAAATCTATGTTGTTGGAGAAGCTATATACTTCAACAAAGGAGCATTTTGCAAGTGACTTGAAAGTACCTTCCAATTTCCATAAATAAAACAAATAAGTTCAACATACAAAACTTCAGGCAGGACTTTCAACCAACCAAAGGATTGAATATAGGGATAATACCAATCATAAGATACTTGAATTTTCTATCTGAGCTTCTGTTGGCTAACTAAATTTTTTTCCCTCAAAGATGACGTCACATAAAACCACTCCCTCATATTTCAATTGGGCCTGAATGGTATCTCTAAGTTTTCTCAGATGTGGATGACCAAGAACATTACGAGGAAGGCACCTTAAAACCCAAGTTTTCGATGATAGAGGCAAATTAACACTTATCAAAGTACGAAATGTTGAACAAAAAGCTAAGAACTCCCTGCAATCCTCGCCCTTGAAAGTAAGCGTTGGCTCGGGAAGTCTTAACATATTTTGAAATACTTGAGGCAATAGGGAGACTCAGGAATGGTCTTGCAACTGGATAATCCACTGGTTTGGAATAAAAATTTTGGCGCACCAGGTGACCAACTCCTTACAGTAAAAAAACTTCGGGGACACAACCTGCTCATGCAATTCTAGACGTCCAGATAACTTCCTTCTGGGTAGAAGGGGACAAGTAATAGTCATAATCTCTAGACCACTAAAAACTCTAGTCCTCACTACCGAAAATATTCAATGTATCTCCACAAAAATGTTTTTGAGTTGCAACCATAAGGTGATGAGAACGTTCCTTTGCTTCGTATAGTATTTAAAATGAACGTTGGAGGATGATAATATAATCTCCCGTAAATCTTGGTTTAATGCATTTTAATGGAAGATGTGCTCGACCTTTTCGCTTATTAATGCCAATATTTTTTAATATGTGTGGTGAGTTGTCACTAATAAAGGCATGAATAATGTGCATTGGAAAGGGCGTGAATGTTTTGGGGATGGACAGGAACAAAAAATGATTTAAAACTTTTGTGAACCTGGGAGCCCAGGAACCAGTGAATCTATGACAACAGGAGGTGAACAATCAACTAAGTATGGAAATGCAGGGCAAAATGCCTTAAAAAAACTAAAGTAAACAACAATTTTTCCAAGTTCAAGATTCAAAAAAAAAAAAAATTCAGATCCCATAATATTGACCTCTGCCAATTCAATATCAGGCGACTAGGGTGCATCCGGGTTGTAGTGAGAAAAGCTAATTCTTTGATGAAGATTTGTTTGTATTGCAACATGTGACAGTAATTGTTTCCTGATAGTATTTAAAATGAACACTAGAGGATGATAATATGATCTTTCGTAGATCTTGGTTTAATGCATTTTAATGGGAGATGTCCTCGAGCTTTTCGGTTATTAATGCCAATATTTTCAAACTTGTGTGGTGAGTTGTCACTATTAAAAGCATAATTAATTTTCATTGGGAAATGTGCGAAGGTGGTGGGTGATCCAAAAAGGATCCAGAGAAGGCTAAGAAAAACTCAGAACTCGCAGAGGCAACTCAGGATGCTCAAAATGGCTTCAGCAGACAGAGAAAGGGAAAACATTCAAAGTTCCCAAAACTCAGTGAAAATGGCATGATCGCAAAGAGCACGTCATAATATTTCTAACAGCGTAAACGACTCGTCAAACAGAGTTACGGATCAAAAGATATTCATGGTCAAAGTTTTTGTCAACCTAGCCCAATCAGCAAGGATAAGTTAGCATCCGTACTACTGACATCAACATCAGTATAGATGAATTCATCATTCGTATAACTTATGTGGCAAGCACAAAGGGTGACACGTGTCATCATGATGTTAGAATGATGATATGGGAGCACCAGAGGCTGCCACGTGTCACTCATTTTTGGACTTTTCAGGCCGACATGTGGAACAATGAAAACATGCCACATGGTAGGCTGATGTGGCCTCTGTACAACACGTGGCAGGATGATGTTGCAGAGAGGTGACGTGGCAAGGTGAATTTACAAGAAGGTGATGTGGGGCAATGTTTGGTTTCCATGTGGCCCAATCATGGGAAAATTCCAAATGACACCCAGCAACCGAATTATTAAAAAAAATATAAATACAGTCTGCCAAATCTAGTGACGGTTCCACCAAATTTGGTGGCATATTTCGCCAACCGCTAAACTAGCCACCTCCGCCTAAACCTCTACCAACCAACTAATTAAAATAGCCTCCGCTAACCAATGCGCCAAGCACCCCATTAATTCATAACCATCCACATTTTATTATTTAAAGGGGGTTTCCACCAGAGTATGGGGAGAAAACCAAGGGAACGGTCATATGGAAGAGACATGAATTTTGAGATAGAGGCACAGATTTCAAGACAAATATCGATCATTAATTGCAGGTGCAGGCACAAAAACTGAGGCAATATTTTTCTTGGATCCGAAAGTGCCAGACTCGGATTGAGGCATGGAGATAATCATTTTTAGGTAATTCGATGCCACAAACATGGTGGTGATGTTTTGTTTTTTTATCTGAGAAAATATTGTGTAGCTCAAGCCTAGAATGAGGCATACTTATGTATTTTTCCCAATTCTTTTGTGGAGTTGGTAAAAAGGCCGACCATTTGAGAGTAGGACCCGAAGACGTAGTCCACCAAGGACAAACTATGTTATCAAGTTTTTGCATTCATATTGCATGCTTATGTCTCTTTACTTTTGAGCTTATCCTTCTTTATGGTGTACTTTAGTTTATGCTCATTTAACACAATTCTTTAATAAGTCATCAAATGAAAAGATCCTGGATCAGCGAGGATGGACGAGAGAGATAAATGCTTTCAAACTTTTGTGAATCCAGGAGTCCATGAACCTGTGAATCCATGACAATAAGAGGTGAAGAATCAACTAAGTATGGAAAGGCAGGGTGGTCACACAGACCCAGACAGACTCATTTTAGGTAGAGTGAAGCTTGCGAGTTCGAGGAGTCTGGGGTCGAATTGTAGATCACATAAGTTTTGGGTGCAAGATGTATATCAAGAAATAGGGGTCGTGAGAGTTTGATAGCGCCAATATGGGAACTTGCAGCCATAAACATTAAATATGGGAAAAACATTCTCAGGAATATATCTGGAGCTCGACAAACTCAAGTTCAAGTTTAAACAGAATTTGTTTATATTTATTTCAATACTATTCATATTATTTTATTTTAATAGTATTTTTGTGGCCCAAATGTAAACCATGTTCCAATTTGAAGGGTGTTTTCGGCTCACAATTTTTTCTCAAACGCATAGGCGATAGAGAAAATATATGAGTTAACATTTTCATATGTAAGCATATTCTCAAATATGACAAGCTGTAATATATGCACAATATTAAAGAGGGACATGACATCAACACCTTTGTAGATGACAATGGGATAGCACAATATTGCATTCTTAATATGATGATGCCTTAAAAAAACTAAAATAACCAACAATTTTTTGCTAATTCAAGATCGACACAAAAAAATCATCAGATCCAATAATATTCTCCCATTAATGTGTTTTAATGGGAGATGTCCTCGAGCTTTCCACTTATTAATTCCAATCTTTTCGAACATATGTGGTGAGTTTTCACTAGTAAAAGCATAATTAATGTACATTTGGAAGGGGTGAAGGTGGCGGGGATGGAGGGGAGTGAAAAATGCTTTGAAACTTTTTTGAACCTGGGAGTCTATGAACCCGTGAAAATTTGAAGAATAAACTAAGCATGGAAAGGCGGGGCGGTTAGACGGAGTCATCGTAGGTAGAGTGAGGCTTGCAAGTTCGAGGAGTCTGGGGTTGAATTGTATATCACCAAAGTTTTGAGTGCAAGATGTATACCTGGAACACGGGGCATGAGAGTTTGATAGTGCCTACCTGGGAACCCGTGGCCATAAAATTGGCTAATTATGGAAACGAAAAATGGCCGGTCAGATTTGTGATGTGAAGATATAGATGGAGATGATGATTTTTTAGTCCGCCACCATGGGAACCCGCGAGCATAGAAATGCAACTAAGTATAGAACCATAAACGAATAATAGAGGGGAAGAAGAAAAGGGGAAAACGAGTAAGTATAGAAGAGGAAAAAGAAAGGGAGAAAAGAACTTTATCCCTCACACGACAACACTTAGTCTGATGATTATCAAGCGATAGAAACACATTAACTATGGGAAAAACATTCTCAACTATGAAATATAGTTGGAGCTCGACAAACTTTGGTTCAAGTTTAAAGAGATGTTGTTTATATTTATTTCAACATTATTCATATTATTTTATTTTAACAGTATTTTTGGTGGCCCAAATGTAAACCATGTTCCAATTTGTGTTTCTCAAGTGGAGGTGTGTTAATGAAGACACATTTCCTTGAACAACAGTCCAGGGGCAGGGAAAGTGCAATGTGGACTTCTTGTTGAGCATACATTTGGTGAAGATTAAGTAATGTATTTCAAAGTGTATGTATCATTTTCATAACATCAATATGACTTTTTTCATGTTCTTTGCATATTCTTCTAAATGCACTTTTCATAGATTTGTCAACCTTTTTCATGTATGAGGTACAATATGATGTTGTATAATATGCATTGAGGACATACTGTGCGTCTGTATTTGCATTCCACATAACTAGCATGTCCTTGGATAAACTGTTGTTCCAAATATGTGAAAGTTTTTGTTTAAGGAAAATTGTTGGTTGTTAAAGTGTAGATTGTATGGCTTGGATGTACTCATCTTCTGTTATATTTAGCTCTGCCAAGAAGTCTTGGAAGCTCATTAAGTCATCAAAGTCTCCTCGTTCTAGAAATGCGAACAAAGATTTATATTTCTCAATGAGAACATTGTCCTCTAAACTAATTGGCTCTATGATTCTTGTTGTTCTCATTGGCGGCACAGTGAAGTTGTATCTGCAATGTGATTTTTTTCATTTTTTACAGCTTCTTGTATGATAATGTCTATGAAATTTGGCAAGTTATGGATCCAAATGATCTTTGTTGCATGTTATGTATTTGTCCAAAAACTGCTCAATATGTGAGTTGTTGTCATTTCCATAGACCGGTGCACCTTCTATCCACAACAGTGTGTGGTCGTGCTCACTCCCTCTATTATGGAATTCAGTCACAAAATAGTAGTCCATTAGTAGTCACAAAATAGTGCCTAGTCAACTGACTCAGTGGTTTGTTGTTTGTTTCTTGCTCTTGTTTGCTTCAACTTTGCAAGGTTGAAGTCTTGCATCCGCAGTTGGACCTGTTGTTGCAATTTGCATGGTTGGGATTTTGGATCCATGATTGGAACTACATTTATGGTGTTCCCCATTCACGGGTAAGTTTCACTGCCATGGTTTCATTCCTATTTGTTGTTTATTGTTTGATATTTCCAGTTTTCAAGTGAGAATTTTCAATACTGGGAATGCCTGAGTCAAAATCCTCTTGCAGAACATCCTTGGATGTGAATACTACGACCAAAGAAACAAGAGTGTAATTTTTCCTTGGTATTGTTCTTGAACATCAATGTTCAACACAGAACCCACCTCCATCGCAGGCATAGTGACATATAAAAAAGGAAATCGAATTTTCTCCTCATATTTTATGTTCCTGAAAACCATACGTTTGGTGCATTTTTTTCAGGTTGTTCCTCATATTTTTTTTTGCATTGCTATTTTCCAACGAGCTATGGTTTGATTTCCAAGACATGGAAGTGGGCATATGTGATTGGAAGGGAACAACCTGAAAAAAATGCACCAAACGTATGGTTTTCAGGAATAGAAAATATGAGGAGAACATTCGTTTTCCTTTTTTATATCTCAATATGGTTGCAACAGAGGTGATTTTTGTGTCTAGCATTGATATTCAAAGGGGAACAAGACATTTTGGAAGGGAACAACCTGGAAAAAAATGCACCAAACGTATGGTTTTCAGGAACTTAAAATATGAGGAGAAAATTCGATTTCCTTTTTATATGTCACTATGGCTACGATAGAGGTGGGTTCTGTGTCGAACATTGACGTTCAAGAACAAGACCAAGACAACATCCCACTCTTGTTTCTCTAGTCATAGTAGTCACATACAAAGATGTTTTGGAAGAGGATTTTGACTCAAGCATTCCCAGTATTGAAAATTCTTACTTGCAAATTGGAAATAGCAAACAATAAGCAACGAATAGGAATGCAACCATGGCACTGAGACTTACCCGTGAATGGGGAATAA
>JASDQU010438449.1:94750-106219 GCA_032191745.1 Picea mariana
TTGCTCCCACTCGAACCAGGAACCCTCTTTTCCTGCGAGTTACCTTACGCTCTGATACCAATTGTTAGAAAAATAGGACCGCGGAGCAATAAAATAAAACAAATGTAGAAACAAAACACAGAAGACACACAATACAAGAGAGACACAGATTTACGTGGTTCACCCAGTGTGGGCTACGTCCACCAAAGAAATTGCTAGGTCCTTCCTTTATTATTATCCAGCAAATGAAGGGATACAACCTACAGCAAAACCCGCTGTAACTTCCTCTTCTTTCTCTCACAGTCTCCTCTCTCAGAATACAATATTCACCATCCTCTCTAGCCGCAATACGTTTCCCTCATAAAAGAGGGTTGCCTTCTATGGAAAAAAACCCTAACATAATCTCTACCGTTAGATCTGCGACCTTATAATGAACGGTCCAGATTTACAATGAAATTACAATATACTTTTACAAGGCAATTTTAGCTTCGGGGGCTTTGCCCCCGAACCCCCGCTGGGGGCCTGCTTGCCCCCAGAGCCCCCAGCTGGGGGGATAGGTCCCCCGGACCCCACAGAGGGGGTACCCCCCTATGCACTCCCCCGCGTGGAAGAGTGTACATACTTCTGGGGTGTAAATACTTCATGGGGTATAAACACGGCTGAAAGCAAGGACCTCTGAATTAGGAAGATAATCAGGCTCCACAACCAACAAATTGTTGGTTCAACATAGTAAAACCTTTGGAAAACAAAAACAATCAGGAGAAGATCTTATTTACACTAAAGTTGAAAGCTCTAAAGAAAGGAAAAAATCAAATTCTCAAAATTTTTAGAATCAGTCTTCTTATTGAGGCCATGGCAGAGGTCGTGGTCAAGGTAGAGGTCGTAACAATTTTCATCAACAAAATTTTCCAAGTAATGCGCAGTCAGGAAGAGGTCGAAATTTCAGTCAAGTAAGATGTAAAAGATGCTTAAAGATGGGCCATTATGCATCCAATTTTCTTACCAGCAATGATCAATTGCCAAATTTCAAGCAGACGTCTCAACAATCAGCGCAATATGCAGAAGATCAAGATTATCAGGATGATGAAAATGAATATGTTTTTTCAGCAGTTCAACATGTACATTCATTTGAAAATGATTGGATATTGGACACAGGGGTTACTCAGCATATGACTTATCGCAGAGACTATTTTTGGAATTATAAATATGCTCAACTAAAACCCATTTATTTAGCTGATGATACAACTCATATACCTCAAGGAAGAGGTTCAGTGAATTTTTTTCTCCCTGGAATTGGTGAAAAATGGATTCCAAATGTTTGGTATGTACCATCTTTTAAGAAAAATTTGTTATCCTTAGTCACAATCAGACAAGCTGGACATAAAATTGTCATGGAATATGGTTTGGTAAAGATTATGTCAGTGAAGGATAACTTGAAAAAAATAATGACTGGATATGAAGATGGAAAGTTACTAAGAATGAATGGGAAAGTCATCAAAAGAAAGGAAGAAGTTGCAGCAACAACGAATTCTAAAATGTCTTCATTAAGATTATGGCGTTTTTGATTTGGTCACTTAAAATTTGAAAGTCTCTTGAAACTTAAGTCCCAAGATTTGGTGAAGGGTTTACCAACTTTCAAGAAAGAAAATTCCAAGTATGAAGCTTGTATTTTAGGCAAGCAAAAGCGAGAATCTTTTCCAACCAGCACATGGCGAGCAACAAAGTATTTGGATTTGATTCATAGTGATATATGTGGTCCAATGGAATCTTCTTTTGGTGGATGTCAATACTTTATATTGTTCATTGATGACCACACTAGAATGACATGGGTATACTTTTTAAAGGCAAAGTCTGAAGCTTTTGAAAAGTTTGTAAATTTTCAACACATGGTTGAAAATTAAACTAGAGAAAAGGTTGCTTCTTTGAGAACTGATAATGGAGGTGAATTCACTTCAAATGAATTCAATGATTATTGTCGAAATAATGGAATTAAGTGGCAACTGACAAATTCCTATACTCCACAACAAAATGGAGTTACTGAAAGGATGAGAAGAACTCTCATGGGCATGGCAAGATCTATGATGCAGTTTAAAGGGTTGAGCACAAAATATTGGGCTAAATCAGTCCATACTGCAGTATATCTCAGAAGTCGATCACCTACATCAGCTTTAGATGGACAAACACCTTATGAAGCTTGGTACGGTTTTAAACCCAAGGTAAATCATCTTAGGGTTTTGGGCTCAACATGTTATGCTTTAGTTCCTAAGGAAAAGAGGACTAAATTAGAAAACCGGAGTATGAAGTGTACCTTCATTGGATACTCTGAGGAAAACAAAGGGTATAGATTGCTTTTAGATGGAAAATTCATTGTTAGTAGAGATGTAATTTTTGATGAAACTGAAAGTAACATTTTAGATGAGATTAACCATCTCCTTATTCATTTAGACAAGAAAAACACTAAGGGTAAAGGTAAATTCAACAAATCAAAGCAAGCGTTTTGGTTTGAAAAAGACTTGGTTACTCCAGAAGACATCTCTTTATCAAAAAGTTCTTCTGCTTCATCTGATAATGAATCGACAAAAGATTCTTTTGATACTGAATCTTCAAAAGAATATTCTCCAACCTCAGATATTTCAGATGAAAGAAGAGCCTCAATTTTTGAAAATCCTCTTTTCAATGATAATGATGATTCAGATTCCCAATCCCCTCAACACAAGAAGCCAAAGTGGGTCGAACAACTTCTCAAAGATGTTCATTCAGATGAAATGAACAAAACAGGAACTAGGGGATCTTCAAGAGAAGAAGATAATTTTTCTCATGCTTCCATTGAACCTACTTCTTTTGTTGAAGCAGCTGAACATAAAGAATGGAAGGAAGCAATGATTAATGAATATGATTCAGTACTTGCAAATGGGACTTGGAACTTAGTTGATTGTCCACAAGATGTTAAGCCCATCAGTTGTAAATGGGTTTATCGAGTAAAATACAAGCCCAATGGTAAAATTGACAAGTACAATGAAAGACTTGTTGCAAAAGGTTTTGCTCAACAAGAAGGAATTGATTATGAAGAAACTTTTTCACCCATAGCTAAATGGAACACTATCAGATTGGTTATCAATTTGGTTGCACATAATGGTTGGAAATTACATCGAATGGATGTCAAAAGTGCCTTCCTGAATGGTGATCTAAAGGAAGATATTTTCATGACTCAACCACAAGGTTTTGAAGAAAAAGGACAAGAACATAAAGTTTGCAAACTTTTGAAGGCTTTATATGGTTTGAAACAAGCTCCTCAATCTTGGTATGCAAAAATGGATGAGTACCTACGAAAGGTGGGTTTTCAGCAAAGTGAATTAGATGATACATTGTATTTTCAAATACAATATAATCACATGGTGATACTTGTACTCTATGTTGATGACTTAATCCTAACAGGAAATAATGAAGCTCACATCAAACAAGTTAAGGAAGAACTTAAAGCAGGGTTCAAAATGACTGACTTAGGGGAACTTCATTATTATCTTGGAGTTGAAGTTTCTCAACATCCTAACCAAATATTCCTGATTCAAACTAAGTATGCCACTGAAATATTAAAGAAATTTGGCATGGAAGATTGTAAACCTTCTCTTACCCCCATGGAGCATAAATTGAAACTTTCAAAATTTGAAGGGGGGGAATTGGTAAACAGTACAAAGTACAAGAAATTGGTTGGAAGTCTCATTTATTTGAAAAATACTCGACCATATTTGTCATATTCAGTCAGTATAATTTCAAGTTTTATGCAGGAACCAAGGGAAAGTCATTGGAATTCAGCAAAAAGGGTGCTAAGATACATTCAAGGTACAAAAGACTTTGGTCTTCTCTACAAAAGGAACAAAAATTTTACACTTGTTGGATATTCAGATGTTGATTTTGCAGGTGACATTGATGATAGAACATCCACTTCAAGTTATTTAATGAATATGGGTTCAACAGCAGTATCTTGGAACTGTAAAAATCAAACAACAATTTCCAATTCTTCAATAGAGGCAGATTATATATCATCTTGGGAAGCAGCATGTGAGATTGTATGGATACGCATAATTTTACAAGATCTTGGTGAAACTCAGAAATCACCAACTACCTTATTGATCGACAGTCAGTCAGCAATAAAGATGGCCAAGAATCTAGTATTTCATTCAAAGACTAAACATGTCGACACTAAGTACCACTTCATCAGATCGCTCATCACCAAAGACATCATCAAACCTCAGTTATGTCCATCTGAAGATAAAACTTCAGATATTTTTACCAAACCTCTTGGTAGAATAAAGTTCACTAAGTTCAGAGATGAACTTGGTCTTTGTAAAAATGAACTTTCGTATTAAAGGGGGGATTGTTAGCCTCATAATCCTAAAGTTATATAGTCTAAGTATTTTCTAGTATAAATGTTTTTAGAAACTAATTTATTCTAGTTTGTTAGGATAAGGACACCTAGCTTCTATGTAAAGGACACCTATTATACTCATGTGATTATGTTTGTTATTTCCAGTTTGCAAGTGAGAATTTTCAATACTGGGAATGCCTAAGTCAAGATCCTCTTGCAAAACATCTTTTTGTGTGACTATTATGACCAGAGAAACAAGAGTGTAATGTTGTCTTGGTCTTGTTCTTGAACGTCAATGTTTGACACAGAACCCACCTCTATCACATCCATAGTGACATATAAAAAAGGAAATCAAATTTGCTCCTCATATTTTATGTTCCTGAAAACCATACGTTTGGTGCATTTTTTTCAGGTTGTTCCTCATAGTTTTTTTCATTTCTATTTTCCAACGAGCTATGGTTTGATGTCCAGGACATGGAAGTGGGAACATGTGATTAGAAAGGAACAGGCTGAAAAAAATGCACCAAACATATGGTTTTCAGGAACAGAAAATATGAGGAGAACATTCGGTTTCCTTTTCTTATATGTCACTATGGCTGCAACAGAGGTGGGTTCTGTGTCCATCATTGACATTCAAAGGGGAAAAAGACGTTTTGGAAGGCAACATCTTGAAAGAAATGCACCAAATCTATGGTTTTCGGGAACAGAAAAAATGAGGAGAAAATTTGATTTCCTTTTTTATATGTCACTATGGTTGCGATAGAGGTGGGTTCTTTGTCGAACATTGATGTTCAAGAACAAGACCAAGAAAACATTACACTCCTATTTCGTTGGTCGTAGTAGTCACATACAAAGATGTTCTGCAAGAGGATTTTGACTTAGGCATTCCCAGTATTGAAAATTTTTACTTGCAAATTGGAAATAGAAAATAACAAACAACGAATAGGAAGGAAACCATGGCACTGAAACTTACCCGTAAATGGGGAATGATAGAAGTGCATTTCCAATCGTGGATGCAGAATCTCAACCATGCAAACTGCAACAATAGGTTCAACTGTAGATGCAAGACTTCAACCTTGCAAAGTTGAAGAAAACAAGAGCAAGCAACAAACAACAAACTAGTGAAAAAGCACCAAGAAGTCCAAATGCAGCTATAGGACCTCAAATTTGCAAAGTTGAATCAAACAGCAATAATTAGAATCCAGTAGACCAATGAGAAAGCATCAACCGGTGAACCAGTAATGCCAATGAAGAACAATATTGCCCAAATTCACTACAGACAAGATTGTATCAAAAAATTGGAGGAAAATGTATTGTAACACGCCTGTTAAGTAAAAATCTAAGGTTGTGAGGCCTATTAGGTAAACATTTAAGGTTGTCAGGACTGTCTAAGGGCCTCGTGTGTGTAAACATTTAAGAAAGAACGCAGTGTGGAAGGCTTGTTTACATACATAATAATAATAATGCCTCTTTAAGTACTTAATAATAACAATACAAATAATAATAATAATAATAATAACAATAGTTCAAACAATAGAGACTATGCAAAAAAAAATTAGACAAAAGACAAACTAATATGAAGTCAACTAATAAAAAACTGACTCTCGATGCTCAAAACTTTGGATATCTAAACATTTAAATAAAAATAGTAAAAATTCAAAAAGACCATAGATGATTAAAAACTTTGGATATGCTAACATATAAAACATTGGGAATAGCGAATCTGGCAATAAGACCTCGAATCTATTATCCAATGAGATCATGACATATAAAGTGTTTTTTATTATATAAAAAATAACGTTTTTAGTTCTCTAGTTCAAACAATAGAGATTATGCAAAAACAATTAGTCAAAGGACAAACTAATATTAAGTCAACAAATTATCGATCGCTATAGTCCCTCTACGACTTCGGTAGGGACTGACAAGTCATTGGCAATGTGTTGTCTCAATATATCTATGAACTTGGTGAAGAGGACCTTTTCTATCAAGTTGTAAGAAAGAATTCAACTTTAATAATAAAAAATGGTTAGATTTAAAAAAAATTATAATATTTTTATAATAAAAAATGTTATAAGTTAGTATGCACATTTTTTAAGGATTATAATGCATAAGTATTTGTTTAATTAATTTGAACATCACTCTAATATTTTTCTCTTATTTTTATAATTATTTTTCAATTGTTAAATAAATAATAATTAAGTATTATCCAATTAAGTATTATTAAATGAATATTTTTAGTTTTGATATATTTTAATTTTGGATCTATTAAGTATTGGAAGGAATCAAATCTCTTAAGATGCAAAACTTTTTTAAAATGTAAAATTTCTTCTATGTTTGATAGATCCAGAGTTGAGATGGATCTAAACTAGTTATAATCGAGAAGAATTGTGCCAAAATTTAGATGATCATCCTTATATATAGGTTACTATATGTTTTAGATGAATTTCAACATTTGAAATTTACTGATGATGATGATTACCATCCACAAAGACCAGAATTGGTCTATCGGACCCTAAGAAGGTAAGAGATTACTTCAATTCTTTAAAATTGTATTTTTATGCTAAAAAAAGATTGAGAGAAGTGTTCCAAGATCACCATAGTTTTGATGACTTAGGAGGTTAGGAAGGACTATATCATGGCAAATATTTTTAAATTAGGATCTAATTTGGGTATAGGTAGGGCATTATAAGAGAAATTGTTTTTCATATTCAACCCTCTTAGTGTCACAAATATGAAATATTCTTTCACCCCACGACGTTTTGGCATTTGTCCAACGCCTAGTTTCGCTATTCAACTCGTGAGAGTTTGTTATTATTTTAGCAATGTTGATTTTCTTCTTCGCACTTGCCAAAACTAAGAGGTACTTTTAATATTCTAATTTAGGTTTGACCACCTCCTTGTGGTATCTTTATTTTATTTTATCTTCTAATTCTTTATCACACCACATATTCTCATTAAAAAAAAATAGTAAATAAAAATTGTATTACCTCAAAGGTTCAGAAAACATATACATATGGAAGATCCTGTAGTATGTTCTGCCAAAACATGGAAATCAAAACCAGACCCAGGCTTTGAAAAGATGTACATGACCATGCTAATTTCCATAGCTAAGATCAACAAAAGATAATGCAAGGAGGCTTGAAGCCAAGATTGTGTTGTTTCTAACATTTAACAAATTGAAAAACAAATTGGAGAGTGTCATACACTATATGCACCTTGTCCACCATCGTCTAGCGAAGAATGTGGTGGATCTGGAGTGAAGGTGAATGGATGAAAATAGTTTGGGCATCTTATTTTCACATGCTCGCTTGAGAAAGAGTCGACGAACATATCCAGCTGGTGACTGAGGATTTCCTGGTGATGAATCTGGTTTGCAATGTCCCTACACAATTCAAAAATGAGGTGCAATTTCTCCCCAAAGAAGCCCTATTGTGGAATCAACTCAGACACCGCTTCCTCGGACTGTGTAACCACTGTATTTAGATCGATGTTTTCCAGAACCTCTTCTTCAAATAACATGGGAGCCACCTCCTCAAGAATAGGGCAACTCTAGTTCTCCTGTGTCTCCTGGGAAGGAGAATTACCACCTACTTGAGTGGAAGGGGCTAATATATTATGGGAATTCACAGGGGTGATCGTCATGGAGGAAGTAATAGGTTTGGTTGAGCCGAATGGAATTCCTCCTCCATGAAGATCGAGCCCCAATCATTTTCATCCCAATTATGAGCAGTGGAGGGAGACACGACTACAAGAGGAGCAAGGTGATGAGACGAAGCAAGTGAAGGAGTATGGATACTTTGTTTAGATAAGAAAATGTAGTAGGTTGGTACACTTGTTGGCTTCTCTCTCTCTCTCTCTCTCTCTCTCTCTCTCTCTCTCTCGGCATGGTGGCAGTGAGGGTGCTAAGGAGATCAGGTGGGGGAGGAAATGAAACCAGAGTGCAAGAAGCCATGAGTGGCTTTGGGAGGGACGGAGGAACTGTGAACAAAATCAGAATGGGATGAGAGGAGCTCACATCGAGCATAAACACTACAATAATTTTGGTTCTGGCCATGGTAAATTTCATTGAGCCTGACTTGAAAAAACTCAACATCCAAGTACGCGTGGAAATGTAGATCGATGCCATGCCAAACCTGCATAATTACTTACCCATATAGTTTAGACGCCCACCCAACTCATCTATAGTAATTTTCAACATCGGGGAGGGAGAAATGGAGGAGGGTGGAAACAGTCTACGACAACATGATTGTTTGCATGCTCTCTAAGTGGCACCCCATCCGGGGACATATTATCCTTAAATTTAAATGTCATAATATTTTTAATATTATCTGTATAATTTATAAACTATATAGTACTATTAAGAATGTCACTTCAAAAGTTATACAAGGAATAAGGTGAATAACAATAAAGTAACAATGTTCAGTGATGAAGAATACAAATACTAAGAAAGTAATAGGATGTGTTACCTCTTGGGAGGTACCCTATATTTGTGGGTGTTCATTAAGGCACCTTTACCTTGTTGGTTTTCTGTGTTTTTTTATCATTTTTGCAGGTTTGAAAGTGCAGGACGGCGATATCATGGTCCATTTATATCCTTTTACCAAGATCCAAATCAAGGTTTTAATCTTATAATTCATGAGGGCATCTAACACTCAACTTTGTGCTATTTCAAGACTCATTTCCCGAAGTTTGAGTGTCTTTCTAATTGTTATTTGTGTTTTTTTCCGTAGTTTATTTAATTATTTCAGATTAATAATTACATAATTAACTCCTACCTTCACCCTAGACATCAACACTAGGCACTGGTCTAGTTATTTTTGGTGAAGTTGTTTTTGTTTAGATTAGGAAAGCCTCCCATAGCCTTTAGTAGGAGTTGGATTGAAGAGTGGGGATTTTTGTCGAGGTTATAGTGAGCACTTAACCTGTGTGGTACCACCTTAGTTCCTTGAGAGTACCTTTTCAAGATCACTAAATTGGGCAATAACATGATGCATATATAAATAATAGATATATTACAAAGTTGTCTTCTTAATCTATCTTTTTTAGTGTTTCTTATAGTCACACCTGCTAGCTTTTCCATATTTTCATATCAATTATTTCCAAAAATATTTTCATATTAATTATATGATAAAAGACATTGAAATCAAAGACCATTCAAACCTTTAACTCGAGATATTGCAACAAAAGTCATAAATGTCTCTCTTTTTTCCAATATTAATAGTTGTTTTCTCCAACATCAATCCTTGTGACTTCATGAAGCCTCAAGAAGGACGCCACTCATGAAATCAAAAAAATGTGTCCAGCATAAAGAATACTTATACAGACTGAGGAAGTTTTAGATATTGAGAACTCTATAACCCAATGTTGTACTTGGGATTTTGGGAAATTACCCCGTCCTTTGGGTTTTGACTTGATTAGCTTGATATTTCGAGTTTATCTGCCCTTTTGTTGTGTATTATTAGGTATCAAGGCCTAGAGGAAGTTGGAAAGTGGGTTAGATGATCTCGTAGTTTGGATTCTCACCATATAAGGCTCTACAATTGGAAATATTGGAAAGATGTGACATTTTGATTCATGATTCCAATTGTATCAACATGTGATTTGGAGTTCATTTTGGATTTATTTTTTTACCTGTAATGATGATCTCAAATCATCTAATTGATCAGTTCTTCATTACCTTACTACTATATTCCTTTACTAGGTGTAATGATTTCCCTATAATTCATTTTTTCAAAATAGTGAGAAAAATATTTTTCATGTAGTCTTTATCCACTTTACAAACACTGAAATCAATGAACAAAACAAATAATGAAATTTATCCACTATAGAAACATTGAAATCAATGCACTATACCAAGATCAATAAAGCAAACAACTTAATCGACATTATGAACATTGAAAACTATGCAATATAATGAAATCGATGTATGTGGGATTCCAAGAGACCGGCCTAGGCTTTAGGCTTTAACTTGATCAACTTGGAATTTCAAGTTCATCTAACCTTTTTTTGTGGATTCTTAGGAATCCAAGCCTAACAAAAGGTGTAAAAGTGGGACTTACATGACCTTTTAGTTCAAATTCTCACCATTTGGGTCTTTGCAATTGCAAATGTTGGGATCATGTGAACTTTTGCTTCATGATTCTAGTTCTATCAGCTTATGATTTGAAGATCAAAAGAGCCTTTTCCTTTAATTATTTTTCTATGATTAGGATCTCAAACTATCTAATTGATTAATTATTTGTTTTCTTACTACTAAATTTATTTACCATGCATAGTGATTTACCTGCAATTCTATCTAATCAATCATTTCAAAATAGTGAGAAAATGTTTTTCATGTAGCCATCCACTATCCAAACAATGAAATCAATGCATGAAATAAAATAATCAAATTTGTCAACTGTATAAACACTAAAATCAATGCACTATACTAAAGATCAATGCAATAAACAACTTAGTTGAAAATTATTGACTTTACAAACAGTGAAATCCATGCAATATAATGAAATCAAAGTACTTGGGAATCTAAGAAACTACCCAAGTCTTTGGGTTTTGAGTTGATCAACTTGGAATTTCGAGTTCAAGTGGCCTTTTGTTATGGATTTGTAGGCACGTAGGCCCAACAAAAGCTGGAGAAGTGGGACTTATATGACCTCTTGGTTTAGATTGTGACCATTTGGCTCTTTATTGTTGTAGATGTTGGAATCATGTATCATTTTGCTTTGTGATTCTAGTTTTATTAGTTAGTGATTTGGAGGTCATGTTAGCCTTTGCTTTTAATTCTCTTTTCAATCACGATCTCATACCATGAAATTAATATACTTGGAATTCCGGGACAATGCCTTTAGTGTTTGGGTTTTGACTTGATCAACTTGAAATTTGGAGTTCAGGTGACCTTTTGTTGTGGATTCTAAGACACCTGAGCTCAAGAGAAATTAGAAAAGTGACCATTTGACCCTTTATAGTTGAAAGTTGATACCATGTAACATTTTTTTTGTGATTGTAATTTTATTAATTTGTGATTTAGAATTTATGTGAATCTTTGTCTTTAATTTTTTTTATATATTACAATTTATAAGCACTTAATTTCATACCTTTCTTTTCAATAATAAATTGGGTTTATTTTT
>JASDQU010438449.1:109278-121707 GCA_032191745.1 Picea mariana
ACTCTTTGACTCATTCCTATCAGATTGCATACCTTGATTTGGATATTGTCTTCTCTGCGATTAACTGCCTCTCTTCCATGAACTGCCTCCTCTACCTCTTACTCCTGATCTCCCTCTCGCAGATCTATTATTTGACCACAGTGCCAAATCTTTACTCTGAGGCTTCAGATTCCCGCGCCTCTCTTCCTCTTGCAACAAAATACCTGTCAGTTCTTCAAATGTAGGAGGTTTCTCCCTTGCTACAAGACCTGTTATGAACATATGATAATCTTCTAGCATACCATTTAAGGTAATAGTCACTAGATCAGTATTGGAAACAGTTTCCCCTATAGTTACTAGCTTATCTTTCAACTCTTTGATGTGACCCAAAAATGAACTAACAGATTCATTTCCATCCATCTTAATGCCTAGCAATTTAGTTTTCAAGAAAAAAATGCGATTTGTGTTGCTAGTTTCATACAATGCTTTAAGAGTTGTCCATGTTGCAGCAGAAGTTGTAGCATCTCTAATATGTGGAATTATGCTATCTTTAACTGACATGCGCAATAATACCTTTGCCTTGTTTTCACACTTCTCCCAGTCTTGGATCTGTGTTGTTGTCGCACCTGTAGCCGCATTAGGTTTTAGTTCAATTCCCTTCACAATATTCTAGACACCATAGCCCTCCATGAGAGTTTGCATCTTGAATTTCCAGTTAATGAAGTTCGAGCCATCTAAATTGTTGGCTTCGTTGAGGTCGGTCTCTGCCAGCGGATTTTCCATCGTTGCAATCTAGTCTCTGCAAGTGAATCAACAAGGATATGCAACTTTCTATCGCTCTGTCTTTGAATACCACCGATCCATCTCAATCTTAGTTTTCACACATTAAATCTCACAAATAATATTCTCTTGAATAAACTTTAATATCCACTTTTAAAGTTTATACTTCAAAATTATCCACTCTTAATAAACTTTAAAATAAAACCCACTTTAATAAACTTTATATTCCAGATAAAGTTTAAACTCCACATGCATTCACTTTAATAAAAAATTGAATAACACACTCTTCACTTCACTTCACGCTTCAAAAAGAAATATCCACCCCTTTTGTTTTTAATAAGAAACTCAAACTATAATCATGCAAAACTCCAAAAAAGTTTATAACTTAAAAATATCCACTTGTAAATATCCACCTTATAATTATTAAATTTCTTAAAAAAAACTCATGATTTGCTCTTCGTTCAACTCCAAGCATGCAAAGCTCACGCGAATTTTGCATTCATGATCCAATGGGGATCCACGCTCACCACGAAATACCACACATGCAATCAAACTCCACTTGTGCACCCGATCTGAAAAAACTCATGCATGCATGCACGATTTTTCACCTCCACGATTTCAACCAGATAGATTTGCTCACGCATGTTCGATCCACGTCGGGTTCACTCCAGGTAAAGGGCAGTCCATGCGCCTCTCACACTCGACGATCAGATCAACGGACAATCCTCTCACAGCAACTGGCGGCTCCTCTCCCACACAATAACAAGCGGCTCCTCTCCCATACAGCGTGGACTCAGAATTTCTCTCCTTCGCGCAGGTCACGCCTCTCCTCACACAACAATTGCAGAGATGGAAAATAACGATCTCCAATAACATCTCCAGTGATTCACTCGATTTTGATCTCCAACAACGGCAATGTATCTCTGACAGACCAATCTTCAACAAGCGATATGTTCAACAGAACCTTGCTCTGATACCAAGATAAAATATGCAAAACAAACACGGTGAGGCTATGCTCACTTCTGTATCATTCAATCAAGACGGATTACATCTTTATATAGGAAAAGACTCGACCGAGTCGGTTACATGCAAACCAAAGACAACTAGACTCTTAACTAAGAACTGACTCTTAACACGCCTACAACTGACTCTCACAACTGAAGATTATAATTAATGCTTACAGCTGGCGCTTACAACTGGCGCTTTCTCCATTATTTCCAAGTTTTTTTTTGGTGTTAAAGCACATGAACCAGTGTTACATGGTGCGCTCTCATCAATTAAAAAATAATATTTTCACCTATCAAATGGCATAAAAGTGTATATGTAAATATTCATAAAAGTGTATATGTAAATATTCATAAAGTATAGCTGTAAATATTCATGTCTTAAAAAATTAATTTTGCACTGTATTAAAGTTATTATCTAACAAATATGACACAACTACACTATTTTGCTAAATAGTTTATTGAAATCCAAGAGACAGATGCCATCGAACCCTAATCTCCCATATATTGCTGAAAGTCCTATTTGATTCTTCCCTTATCTTGATTCTTCCCTTATCAACAAGTTTGATAGTTTCTTTCGTGATGATTATCCAATTTTTGTCAATTTTGAGGGCGTACGAGGCACCATCGATTATGTAAAATACAGACAAATTAAGTTAGTTGTAAATGAAACCCACGACTAAGAATGCCGAAAGGTATCGGTTAATAACGCCAAAAGATGACACGCTCGAAAATGAAACGCTCGGTGGGTCGGCCATCCATCAAATATGAAACACACACACAGTTGAGACGCACAGACAGCTAAGGAGGAAGTTGAAGTAGTGCCCTTTAATAATCCAAACGTGGCAATTATATGGTGCTACAGTGATTTCTTAATATGATTAGGTAAATGTTAAAAAGTAAACAAGTTAACGGATGCATTCAAAAATACAAGGAAGTTATGAAGAGTAAATCACATTCATTGATTTGGGAGGACGACTAAGAATATGCCAGCATCTTCAATTGTTAGCCATCAGATTAGAATTTTAGATTAAAAGGTCATTAATCGTGCCCATTGCCAATAGGTATACACCTTTTGGTGTAATTATATCCTTAATCAGTAGCAAAAAGAAAGATACGTCATGGAGGTGAGGAGGAGGAAGTTAGATATGTTGTAAGTTGCTCTATACCAACTAAATTCAATGGTTCATGATTAAATCCCATATGATATATTATTTGTTGTATTCCCATATGATATTCATACTATTCATTGTATTGGATGGACTCGAAAGTTTAACTGTGGCTACTATGGCTATTTTTGGTTATATTGAGATCGTTGAAATATAGACTTATAGACTTAGTATATAGAGAAGGGATGTTGTTAATCAATAGTTAATTTACACTGTGTTATTTGTTTTATTATCACTAACAAGTGTTAAGGAAAAATTTTGTAACATTTTTTTACAATCAAAAGATATTGTCTAAGTGTTTTATAAGAAATCACAATTTTATGTTGTTTAAATTGCATTTTTGAATGCATAAATGAATTCAACATGTTGAAAAAACCTGAGCACTTGAATTATAGAGAAATAACCACTTAGATCTGCATATCCAACAATGACTCACCGGATTTCGAGCAAATATTACCAAGAAATATGCCCAGAAAAGACCGAAACCTAGAATGTTTAGCCTATGACCAATTAAAAATGTTAAAAGTGGGCTAAAAAACATTTTCACATACCTACTTTATTTCTCATTAAATCTTTCCTATTTTTTAATTCTTTCATATTAAAAAACTCCAAAGATATAAACATTTCAAAAATGAAAAAAAATTAAAATAAATTGAAGCTTAATAAAAGATATTGATTCTTTCATTCACTAATTGTTTATACAACATGTGCCTCATGTATCTCAACTATACTCCTACAATTTGAAAATCACTCCATGAGATAAAATATCAAAGAATCTTAAAAAGCGCTTAAAAAACTACCTTGACATTGACATTGAGTACTCGAGATCAACACTTGGATTGGCTCGTTTATTGTAGGTTTTCCCTTCTATTGTTCATGATGTATCTAACGATTCAATTCAACAATAATGAGAGTCCATAATGAGATTTACACACACACACACACACACACACACACACACACACACACATATATATATAGAGAGAGAGAGAGAGAGCACACACACATACACATATAAAACATAATTGCATTGTAAGAGATTCGGCCTAGTGATTAAGAACATGTGTTTCTTCCTAACAGGTTACATGTTGATCCAGGTGGATCTCGGTGGCCATCCACCTTTTCCACCGAATCAATATTTTGAGCCTATGGTTTTGATAAACCATTATATTCACCCTTTTGATGGGGAATGGAATATAATGTCATCTTCATTTGTTAGTTACAAACATCATGTAATGATTTCCTAGTGGTTTTATGTACATGCCTACAACATAGTGTTAATGCATAAGATCTCATTAGAACTCTGTAGTTAAGTGTGCTCAAGATAGAGTAGTACTGGGATGAGTGACTTCCTGGGAAGTACTAGCATTTTACATGCCCATGGAATTTTATAAATATAGTCCAATTTATCCCACATGCATCATGGGAATTTTTGTGTTCTTTCTATATTTTTTTGTTATTTTCTATATTTTTTCTTTTGTCTCGTTTCATTCTCAGCATAATCTGGATTAGTTATATCAGAGGAGTCTTCTCCTTGTCATTTCTCAGTGCATGTCCCCAATGAGATCAGGGTATAGAGACTTGGGTCTTGAGCTATTTTTGCTTAAGGACAACCACTCTCTCCAACCCAAGCAACCTCCCATGGAGGAAGAAAAGAGAGATGGTAGAGTAGGAGATCCTTTAAAGACATTGCTCGTGGAATCCCTCATGCAACAAAGGAATGAAATGATGGACAAATTCACTCAGATCCTACAATGACTATTGATGGTGGCTGAGGCATCTTTGACAAACAACCATTTCAAAGGTGCAACACCCTTCAAGGTACAATTAAATTTTGATATCCACTTATTTGAAGGCTAGATAGATGCAAATGCTTTAGAAAAATGGTTGAATCTTCTAGAAGGTTATTACTCTCTCCAAAAAAAAATCAAGAGTGAAAATATCACCTTCGTGCTCCTTAAAGCCCTTCCCCATGTCAAAGCTTGGTGGGAAGGTTATTGGGAGAGGTACACCATAGATGAATCTACACCATTCGAGAGAGAACCTAATTGGGTGACCGTCGTAGATTCCCTAAAGGAGGAGTTATACCCTGTCAGAAACTATGATGACCAATACATGAGATGGACAATTCTAGGTTAGAAAAGAGACCAGACAGTGTCAGAGTACACCAATATGTTTCATACCTTGTACTCAATGCTGGGTATCAAAGACTCCGAGTGATACCTATTTTTGAAGTACTGCAGTGGTCTATGCAGGTACATACAAACATAGATTGATTTCTTGGACATCTCCCCATTGAGATTTGCTTATCGATATGCAGTCAAAATTGAGTAGAAATTCAAGAAGAAGAGTATGTGGGAGTTCGGGTAAGAAAATACGCCACAATAGAAGCATGTAAAAGGAAACCCTAACTCAAAAAACAAAGGACAGAGGAAAGAATGAAAACCTCAAGAAAGTTAGTCCAAGATGCAGGAAAAGAAGGGTAACGGGAAGTCTAAGAAAGACATTGGAAAGTGGTGTGAGTTCCACAACAACCCTTGGAAGAACACTAATGAATGTCACTCGAAATAGTCATTGGTGGCCAAGATCAAAGAAAAATAATCAGAACCTGGCATGGAATCTATTTCAAATAACAATAAAGGGAAACAGATCATCAATGCAGAACCCACTGCAACCATTGTAGCCACAACAATACAACCAGAAGAACCAGAGGATCTTGAGGAGGGGGAGCACCTCTTCCACTCATAGATGTGGGTAAATGGGACTCCACTGCATTTCATTGTTGACAGCGGAAGTCAAAAGAACTTGACATCAGTCAAGGTTTTCAAGAGATTGAAGCTTCCAATGGTGCCACACCCCCAACCATACACCATCGGATGGTTGAGCCGGGGACGAGACATTCATGTCATCCAATAGTGTCACCTGTCCTATGGCATCAATCCCTTCAAGGATGAGGTAGAGTGTGATGTTTCCCCACTTCAAGTCTGGGATGTTCTTTTAGGACAACCATATATGTGGAAATGTTATCCTATCTACGAGTCTCAACCCCAGAGTGTCATTATTACTCTAGGAGGTCAAATCTATAGGGTACCAAAGGTAGTTTTGACTACTATCTCAACAAAATAATGTCGCAAATTAATATCTCATACCACAAAGTTTATCCTCTTCACGATCCGGTCTAAAGGTGAACAAAAGGACACTAAGACCACCACAACCTCAACCCACGACGCTTCTATCCAACAGAAGCAGGTCGACAAGATTACAAAGGAGCACAAACAAATTGATATTCTTCCATATGTTCAGCATAGATCTATTGGCCATGACCCTTTTCAGGTGTTCTTGGAGTTCCCACCAGTAGCCCCCATTGATATATCTCTTCTTGCTGCAACTTCACCGACAGGGTCCTCCCACTCTCAAACGAAGGCATATCATATAGCCATATATTTTGAATGGATCCAACACCTCCAATAGGTTCATGACATCCTTCCACAAGAAAAGTACAAGCAGGACATCTACTTCAACAAGGAAAGTGACTCACCAAGATTCAGATTCAACAGAAGTTTCCCCATCTCCCGAGGGAACTTGAAGCAATGGGGACCATTGCTTCCTAAGGGGGAGGAATGATCCAGGTGGATCTTGGTGGCCATCCACCTTTTCCACTGAATCAACATTTCGAGCCTATGGATTTGATGAACCATGATATTCACCCTTTTGATGGGGAATGGAATGTAATGCCATCTTCATTTGTTAGTTACAAACATCATGTAATGATTTCCTAGTGGTTTTATGTACATGCCTACAACATAGCGTTAATGCATCAGATCCCATTAGACTTCTGCAGTTAAGCACGCTCATGCTAGAGTGGTATTGGGATGGATGACCACTTGAGAAGTCCTACTGTTTTACATGCCTATGCAATTTTATAAACTTTGTCTAATTTATCCCACATGCAACATGGGAATTGTTCTCCTCTCACTCTCTCTTATATAATATAATTGAGGTGAATGAGGCCCTTTAAGAAGGAAATGGAGTATGATGTAAAGCTTGTTGAAAATTAAGCATAGCCAACATCTCTTTCTCTTCATAGATAAGATAACCCATTCTTCCAGTTGGTGTTCTATAGTTTTTTTCTATTTGATTCATTAATAGAAATTGAGCTTCACTGTATTTATGTGTTATTTTCTATATTTTTTCTTCTGTCTCATTTCATTCTCAGCATAATCTATATCACATGTTTAAATCTATGGGGGGTAGGGTATGTATACTTCTATAGACTTTACCAGTCAAATCGTTGGGCAGAGTGGGTCCCTTGTCCCACAAACAAGGGTGTCTTATACACCAATTTGATGTTTGGCTTAGCCGTGACCTTAAAATTATATATATATATATCCAAACACATTAAAAATACCTTTGTTTTTTCCTGTAGCATTAAAATGTTCATCCCTTTCTCCTTTATCAAGACTTTCAAGGGTAACATCAATTGTCATTGTATGAGCTTGTTGAGGTTTAGGATGACGATGAAGATCTCTGTTATATTCGATCTTAGATATTAGTCTATTAGGGAAGAATTGTGTTCTCTTTTTCATTTCACAATATGAGTGTGCACATTTGTAAGAATGATGAATATATTTACTTTTTTCAACAAAATTTTTTTTAGTACTTCCTCCAATTATATACATCTTCATGAGATGTCATTGTTAATGGAAAATTTATATCTTCACAAACTTTATTCCATGAATCATTCTTAGGAGTTGATGGTTGATCTCACAAATATTGTTTTATTAATAAAGTATCACTTCTGGATGACTTCATGTTCAATGGAAATTCCATATGCCTATCACATTACTTAAAAATAAATAATAGAAAATTAAAAATAGATAGAAAATTAAATGCACATATTGGTATTTTATAAATAATCTATCGTTGAGAAAATAAATCCAATCCAAATATGTGTGAGATTAACATCAAAAGTGTTGCATGGTCATGTGTTTTGTTGACGAAAAACTATACATTTCATGATAATAATTAATGGTAAATGGTAACAAAATATTAATCCATTGCACTACTCACATCCACAAAAACTTCCATTTATTTAGGGAACTTAAGGCTACCTCAAGGGATGTTGGAGATATTACACACACCTAGGATTCTCCTTTCATTTTATTTTCCTATGTTTATTTGGGTATGTTGAGGGTCCCTTAGTATGAGATATTCTCCCCTCATTGAGAATATTCTCCCCTAGACAAGGGTGCCACATACCCTACAGCCAACTCTCAGTTACAGTTCAGTTAGACTAGTTGAGTGAAGTGTTGCGTGTCAACTTTGGTTTTATCACCAAGTGTTGCATGGAAACCTTGAGATCGTCACCAGTAATGTGCACTTGCATTGGGATAATCACCAGTAAGGCACATTCCACATGTGTGAGTGATCTCCTCCTCATTTCACTTTGGTTTGGATATTTAACTGACGACCACATGGCCAATTAACTAGGACTAGGTGGTAGTTGACTCCAGTGATTGTCAATGTGTGTTAGATATCTCTAGAAAAATCCTAATGCACATTATTTTACTATTATGGTGAGTAAGTTGTGTGATACAAAGTATATCACTTGTATTGTATCATTTCTCTCATTTGGTTGATAGAAATTCTTTCATTCTTTCCTCCATTTTTGTCTTCTCTTCACACCATTTGCAAGTTGTGTATGTTTGATTGTTAACTAGATATTTTGTGCAAGTATATCAGAAACTCTACATGGTATCAGAGCCCATGGGCCACTAGTAAGGATCGTCACCAAAACTCTTTTGTAGGTACCGAAGATGAAACAAAGAAACAAGAAAGATGGAATTTCCCACATCTTCCATACTAATGCCATATAACTATTTCAAATGGAAAACAAGAATTATACCCCATCTCAGGGGTAAAGCTTGTACCAGATAGTCATGGCCACAGAAGCAAAACCCACCTCAACATTAGAAAAATACAAGTATATAAATCGCACAAACAAGGCTCACGGTCTCCTATGCATGACTATTTCTCTCGACCTATGGTTTCACATCGATGCATTTAAAACACCAAATGAGATCTGGACCACCTTGGAAGGACTCTTTGGAAATAAGGATGAAATGAGGGACCATTTGCTTGAAGTAGAAATAAACTCATTGGATCTAAATAAATTTGACAATATCCAATATTTCTTCACCAAATTTAAATCTCTCCTTTGTGAATTGAAAGACTGTGGTATCGACAAAATCAAACAGGGAAAACAACTAGTTCTTGCTATCATGGAAAAACTTGGACTGGAATTTAGTGCATTTGTCTCCACATTTCATTGTACCATATTCACAACAAGAGCAACCTCGACCATGTCTCAATTGTCATAGTTTATTGAGGATTTGAAACATAAGCAAGATAAACGCATTCATATGGGAATAATCAAGGGTCCAAAGGCACATGCACTTGTTGTGCATGATGGAGACACCTCTCAAAATCCTAAATCCAAAAGGAAAGGCAAATAAAAGGTGCATGAAGATTCAAATAAGGAAGGATACTCCAAACCCTTCAATGATTCCTTTCATTCCAAAGGTGGAAAAAACAAGCAAGGGAACAAGTTTGGTTACTGCAATCACAGGAACCATCTAGAATCATCCTGCATGAAGAAGAAGATTGATCAGATAGCTCAAATTTTTCAGAAAAAACAATCTCGGGGACTTCATTCCTGAGGCTGTCAAGAAGAATTCAGAAGATCAATCCCTTAAGAAAGGTAATCCTCATGCATTATTTTTTGTAAATTCTTCTTCTGACACTTGGATTGTAGATTCAGGCACTTCCCATCATATGGAAAACACAAAGGATATTATATCTTCTGTAACTGCATGCACGGGGCCTCTTATTCTGATGGGCGATGAATATCCAGTTGAGGTCACTGGAAAAGGGGGAGTGGAACTAGATCATGGAATATTTGAGAATGTTCTCCATGTTCCTCAACTTTCCGTAGATCTGCTCTCAGTGTACTTGATTACACATACATTCTCAAGAAAAAAGGTAGAGTTCACACCAGGCTCTGTGTCCATTTCCAACATGCAAGATAACTCCAAAATTGTGGTCGGGGAGGTAAATCATAAATATCAGTTATATACTTTTACTAAGTTTATTGAACCTAATTCCTCTATACTACTTATGCATGATGATGACAGTAGTAGATTATGGCACGAGATGTTTGGTCACCTAAACTTCAGGTACGTGCAATAACTTAGCAAGAAGGGGATGGTCACTGGGTTACCTGATATCCACTTTTCCAAAGAGGTTTGTGAAGGATGTTTCCTTGGCAAGCATCCTCAAGATAAGTTCAAGAAAGGCAAGGTTCACACAACCTCCTCTCCATTGGATCTGATTCACAATGATCTCATGGGTCTATTCCCGCTTCCATCCATCCATCAGTAAGGAAACTTATGTGCTTAGTTTTTTGGATTATTACTCACTCTATACTTGGGTATTTTTTCTCAAGAAGAAGTTAGAGGTATTTGAGCATCTCAAATATTTCAAAGCACTTTTTTAGACTCAATCAAGGAGAAAGATCAAATCCCTCCATACAAATAATGGGAGGGCGGAGTATGTCAACAGAGATGTTCAAAAAATTTGTCTTGAGGTTGGGATATATTTGCAGCACACAGTACCATAGACTCCATAGCAGAATGAGGTTGTTGAGAGGAAGAAAAAATCTCTCAAGGAGATGGCCTCTTGCATGCTTCATGCATGGTCACTTCCTCGGGATTTTTGGGCTAAGGAACTTAACTATGTCAACTACATCTAGAACAGATACCCTTACAAATCTGTCAAGAATTGGACTCCTTAGGAGGCTTGAAGTGGAAACAAATTGGAAGTTACTCAGTTTTGTATCTTTGGATCATGAGCATGGGCCTGCATTTTCTCTAAGAAGAGGAAAGCACTAGATCCACAGAGTACTGCATGTAGTTTTGGTGGCTACCCATATAGTGTGAAAGGATACATACTTATTGATCCATCTACAAACCAATTCATAATTGAGCACAGTGATCAATTTGAGGAAAGTCTCTCACATGCTCCACATGATCCACGTGAAGATACTTTTTTCCTTCCACCAGTTTGAGATGATGAGTTTGCATATTCAGACTTCACTTCATATATGGGATCTGATACAGAGTTGGAGGATTTAGAGCATTCAGATGCACAGTCAGAGAATTCATATGAATATTCAGAGTATTCAAATGTAGATTTAGTACATGTAGATGAGGAGCCAGAGCAGATGCCAAAGTGGGCATAGTCCACACTTCAGGATGCAAGAGACCTTGTTGGGGATCCAAAAGATCCTAGGAGGACCAGATATCAGTACGAGGATCCTCCTCATGTACTCACTGCCACTGAACGCATGATGCCTATGCATTGTTCTATGGTTCAATATTCATACCCCCAAACCTATAGAGAGGCTCCAGGGAACCCCTTTTGGGAAGCAACCATGCAAGAGGCATACAACTCTCTCCTTGAGAACCAGACTTGGGATCTGGTTCCACTTCTTTCAGACATGAATATTTTTAGATGCAAATGGCTCTACAGGACCTAAAAGGAAGTAGACGAAAATGTGAGCAAACACAAGGGAAGACTGGTTGCCAAGGGATTTCAGCAGATACACGAGATCGACTATGATGAGACTTTTTCTCTAGTAGCAAAGTTGGATTCTATTAGGTTGGCCCTTTCCATTGGAGCATCCAAGGGATGACAAGTACATCATATGGACCAGAAGAATGATTTTATTTACGAGGATCTCTCAGAGGATATTTATATGGAGAATCCACTTGGATTCATATAGAATTCATCTTTAGTATGTCAACTCAAAAAGTCTCTCTATGGCCTCAAGCAGGCTCCTAGAGCATGGTACACAAAGATGGACTCCTCCTTGCTTTCCAATAATATTTTCAAATGTAAATTCAATCCAAATGTTTACAGGTTGAGGACCACTAAGTCATTTCTGATCCTAGTTCTGTATGTGGATGATATTTTGATCATTGGAAACTCAATTTCATCGATTTCCTCGGTCAAGGGCATTCGTCATGGTAGAGTTTCGATGATGGAAATGGGTCCACTCCAATTCTTTCTTGGTCTTGAGATCAACGAAGATGCATCAGGCATCAATCTATCTCAGGCTAAGTATGCTCGGGATCTATTGAGGACATTTCACATGACAGACTGTAAGTCTACACCTACAACTTTCTTATCTGGGGTTAGACTTGAGGATGGTCAGGATACACCAGTGGTGTAAAACACCTTGTATCGACAGCTTGTGGGGAGTCTTCTATATATCACCCACATCCGACTAGATCTATCATATGTAGTACGGGTAGTCTCCAGGTACATGTAGGAGTCACATGAGTTACACTGGAAGGCTGCCAAGTGCATCCTCATATACATTCAAGGCACCATCAGTTATGGGATCCACTATGTAGCAAGTTGCAAGTTGGATTTCA